>JACXSJ010001000.1:0-10240 GCA_014851325.1 Pentalonia nigronervosa | reverse complement strand
TTATGATGGACTTTATTCAAAAAATTTTTTTACTCTTTTCAACAACAACATATAGTTTTTAATTTCATATTTCAAAGCGGAATATTTTTCTTATTATTTCAATACATAAATATCGAATTTTGGCCTAGCAGTTTATGAGTTATAAGTGATATAAGTATAGATGAGTGGAGTAGTTGACTAACATTTTGCGGAGCAACGGCGTATCACTCCACTTCGTTTATCTATACTTCATATACTTATAACTCATAAACTACTAGTCTGAAAATCAATTTATATCTATTGAAATAATCGGAAAATATTCTACCTTGAAATATGTAATTAAAACTGTATGTTGTTGTTGTTTAAAAAAATTAAAAAGTTAAAAAATGATAAGGATAAAAAATATGAAAAATATTATTTTTTTTAAAAAAACGCTGTTTTCTAACAATTTGAAACAATGTAAAAAGGAAAGGAAATAATTGAATGTTGTTTTAATTTTTATTCAATTTTATTTTTAACAGCCCAGTATGGAATTGTTAGTAAATTAGTAATGTAATATAATGTAACAAGACATGATTATTTTACTAGAAATTTAAACAAAATGTAATATAATTAATATAATTTTATTTTATTTGCCACTTAGGTGCCCACAATATTTGGCAATGCCAAATAATTATTATATGAAGATTTGACCACCTGCGGCCATCATGATGACACCATCATTGGAGTTTTATAATAATTAAAATAATCATGTAATTATTATGCATACACTAAAATTTAGTAAAATTTCCAGGAAATCGAGATATTTACATAAATTTAAACCTTAATCAAAGCTGCTCTCGGGGAATCTAACTCACATGTGACAATTCCACTCTATACATAGGTTAGGTAATATAACAATATTTTGTTATTGTCATTTGACATTTCATTTTATAAAGACATAATGACATTTCATCTATAGATATCGTGTCATCAAGGTGGCATGTCCAGTTATAATTACACATAGATTAAACAACATATATATCTTTGGTGTAAATATTAAAATGATTTAATTACTTAGCTACAATATACAGGATGATTCACCAAGCAAGCACACCCAAATTTTTCCAATAATAATAAATTTATTCAAATAATAATTTTTGTAAATTTTCAATATATTTAAGAGTACTATTTTCAAATACATTCATTTTTATACCATTTAAGGAGTATCTTTTGGCAATACTAACTACTTTTTTTAAAATTTATGTTAAACTTTTATTTACATACATATTTTTTGTTTATAAGACGACACGTGCCCATATGTTTTTATTATATTATAATAATTACTTTTTTCTAGAATATTTTTATTTATATAAATGTATTATTATATATATATATTATTATTATTATTAATATTTTTCACTATTAAATTTTTATTTTAATTTTAATAAATTCAAATAAAAAGGTTTTTTTTAAACTAATAAAAATTATCTTATAACTATGTCTAAACTAATAATTAATCGTTTGACCAAAAAAACAAAAATTATATGACAACGTTACACGTAAATTCGTTTTCAATCATATTAATTTTTAGGGTCAGCTGTAAGTTCTTTGTTAATTTTGAGTATTCTTAATCGTTCTATAGCCATTTGATCAACCAGTTTTAAGTCATTCACTTTTAGGTAGAAATTATGAACAATATAGGTTCGTGATAATGGGTTTGAAAGATATAAGGCCTATGATGATGATTTGAAAATTTTAGTTATCAATATTAATCTATCAATATTTTATAATTTGTAAAAAATATTCGAGTTTAATAAATACTAGATTCGATATTACATATATTTTATAGTTTTGTGAAACCATTTTTGATGAAACCATTTTTTTTCTATTATTCTTAATATATACATTTTAATAACTCAAAAATTAATTATTCGAATTTTGATTTAGATACGTAAAATGTTTTAATAAAATCACTAACTTAATAATATGCAGTAAAAAAGTTGGTTATCATTTAAAATGTTTGTATTATCACAGAACGCTCATTAAATGTTATAAAAATCAAAATAAATAATAATTGAAAATTTGGTCCTTAGGTAAGCAAGTATACTTAAAATTCCAAAAATCGGAATTTGATTAAATACACCATTAAAGGAAAATGGGGTGAATCACTATGTATATCAGTACAATAATAGTTTTACTCTGCGAAAAATTGTTGGAAAAAAATATTATCTAGATATTTTATCGCCCAGTACATAAACAGAAACAGGAAATTTCGTAAAGTAAAATAGTATAATATAATCATTAACCAATATATAAATTTGTCTAATACGATTTGACCCAATATGTTTAATCTATCTATACAATAAACAAAAATTTGAATCACAAGTAAACATTTTTTGTTGCGTGTTGTAATAAAAAATATTTTTATTAGTAATTTCTATACACGTTGAAAAATATTTTTTTTGTATAGAAACATTTGTTTCAGTAATACTTTTTACTGAATTTTTATGATTCAATTAATGAACTTTAAACTTTCACAACACGACTATTTTCATTGATACATTTTAAATTTCACTTTGATTTTAACAAAGCATATATATATATATATATATATATTTTAATCAAGTCACTTACACCTGTAGCTATAGTCTTAATCAATCACGCAAAAATGATAGGAAAATACTTTTTTTTCGAATATTCACGTGAATATTTATTAAAATATATCTATATAATATATTAGTACGTATATAGTACACGTATAACGTACATTATAATATACTAAAATATTCTATGACTCCGTGTATAATGCCGTGCCCAGCAAAAAAAAAAAAAAAACCCAGCATCGACAAAAAACCCACAAAGACCCCCCACCCCCTTCGCCCAACACTCGAAACATGACGGCCATGGTCAAAGCCACAATAATGGATTCCAGCGCTGGTAGTCGATACAGTCGCAAGTCGACGCAAAAACGTTTTTCGTCCGTAAATATCGTGTTGCACCGGCGCACCTGTACGTCGTAAAATCTATTTACGTTTCGTATTAAACGTAATATTTATATTATTTGTATACCAGTGAAATTAAATATCTTGTATTATATTATGCACACAGACGGTTTGGGCAACGATTACTTTTTCTCTCATCAAATCCCGTCGACCGCGTGCGTAGTGTTTTGGTATTTTTTTCGCCGATTATTTTAATTCGATTTTTGCCAACGCAACATCCTTAGATATAATGTTATTACGCTGCTACCTACCTGATTTTATATTCGTTTCACTTAATCGGTTATCGACAAAAGAAGAATAATTTTTAACACCTTATTAGAGGCCTAAAATAGATAGGTTAGATAGGCCTATAAGAGAGGTCATCGTTATTATACAACTGAGTATATTATCCCGATAACCATCTGTTTATAATATCAATGCACCTATGTATTGAATTATGAGATATGTTAATTATATAGATATATTATAATATAATTAAATAGGTATGAATTCGATGTTTGCAAAACAAAATGTACGAAGGAATTTACTTGTCCTTGATCGAATGTATACATTGTACATAATATTATTTTTATTATATTCTTCCAGCATCATTTGATTTATTAACACAATTTAGTAACAGTTGTGGTATTGTAAACGCGTTCTTTTAGCACTCTCTCGTATTTATTATCCGTCAGTTTTTATTGATTCGCTAAAAACATTAATTGTGCGAGTTTTAAGCTTGTATTAAATTTATTAATATGTCAATACACATAGATAAATATATTATATATTATGAGAACGATACAAAAATAGTTCAGTTTGTGTTTCTACAGTCTCGTATCAGCTTAAATAAATATGCTATTAATTGACATTAATAATAATTTCTATTCAGTTTTAAAGCATCGTGTCATTACGGATTACTTGAAATAATAAAATAATTTAATAAAACTGTTGTCTGTTAATATTGTCTTCCAGAAATAAATAGGTATAGGTAAACGTAAATTTGTATTATTAATAGGTACTTAATATTGTTATGGTAATGAATATTCAATTCTAAAAAAAGTGAAAGTCACCGAGTGAGATTATTGCATGATGCGTACCCATCTGAATCCAGTGATATATCATAATCATTACCCTTTTCATAAAAACGTCATTGAAACTCATTAGTGCCTATGCCTACCTCCATAGATAATCAATACAATATTGAAGCGTACAATAATTTCAGTTTTGTTGCACTAAGTATTTGAATATAGAGTAATGCAATGTGGTAGAGAGAAATGGGGAAATGGGTTTTGTGATGGCAGCGACGGCTCTCGATGGGCTGACAAGCCGAGAAAGAAGAATATATCATAATATAACATAATATGTGTAGATAGGTAGTTTCTTCGCAAACATATTTGACGACATTTTTCAAGCTCTAAGAATAATGAACTCAATTATAAAATTTGCAGATGTCTGGTAAGATAATCGATAACATACAATATAGCCGTTTTATTAATAATACTTACTGAAACACAGTGTGTTCCAAATGGCATTGCACACGCCCCAGGCGGCTGCTATGACGTACAGTAGCGCAGCATCGTCGCCGGACGGTTTCCACTTCATCAGCACCATTAGCAAACACGAATGAAACGCCAACCCAATCACTGAAAAACGGTAAGCGGTAATAATAATAATAATAACCGTTACGAAATAATATTAACACCGAAGACGGCCAAACTCGGGTCGGCAAACTTTGATACGTTTTCGCTCGTGATTAATACATTGCTCGGGTATAATAATATTATGATAACATGTCAAGTGTACATGATATTACCTATTATATGGTACCGGCGGATGTGTTGCAGGATCAGACTCACGGTAAAACCGGCTACCAATTGAAGCAGTCCCAAGCTCAGCAGGACAGTGGGCACATTGGACACACCCACTGAGCACACGACGTAAAACTGCAATAATTGCAAAAATAGACTATTAATAATTATTGTTGCTATTTCGTATTATATTAATTATATTTTTTGTTTATCGTATGTTATTACGAAAATTCAGTGTATATAATATACGTATAGTATGTATTATACATAGGAGGAGGAGGTGATGTATAAAAGTATCGTATTATTTTATTATTATTATTATTATTATTACGTTTCAGATGTTTCAGATCGAACCGATACAATAAAGACATAAATTAAATACTGTGCAGTCGCAATCGAGTTCAGAATGCTATTTTTTTTTATCCAATAACTAAAGTATGCAAATAACCATTTCGACAGAAAACTTTTAAAATACCTACATATTAAAGTTCTGTATTAATTATTATTCACCGATAATAATTTCAAATGGTGGTTATTTATGTGAAATAGTTAAACTGGTGTTTGTATAAACACCTTGTTAGTATGTATATTATAGCATACCATTTAAAAATTAAGACACTCCGTTTTAATAAATATTCAAAAGAAATGTTCCAATTTTTCATCATCTAAACGGTATTTTACAACTTTTGTAACGCGGCGTCTGTTTCGAATAATATATTACTTTACAGTGTGTTGAACTGTGATGTAATGAAAAACTATATATAGTTTAAAACAAATAACAATTATTAATGGCTTAATGATTGTTTCACAATAATATAATAGTATAACGTGTTAATTAATATATTGTTATCACGGTATAATTTTTATTTTCATAATTACTTGTTACACCCATGTATTTCAACATCTTCCTCTATGTGGTATTTAACTGATTTTAATTTATTTTTCTTCTTATGAAATGTTAACAAATGTTTTCTCTTAATCAATGTCATAATATAAAATAATAATTGTTTAACTTCCAGTTTTTATTTTTACACGCACAATATCATTAACTATTGTATTATTACTGCAAATGATATTTTATTTTATATCTAATTTAAAGTTTCAAGTCTCAACGATCAATATTTTTTAATTATAACAAAATAATTAAAATTGTTTTTTCGTTTGAAAATCCAATTTTATAAAAGTTAAAATTACTATAAGAAAAACTTATAAGCAGGGCTCGGATTTTATAACGCTTAAAAGTACTGAAATATGCTCTATACTATGACTTAAAAATTTTTAAAATAAGCTAAAAAAATGAAAAAAACAATTTTTTTCTTGTGTTAACAATTTGAAAAAATATATAATTGTATTAATTAATAAATTTAAAAAATACTTGACTTGTGTTAGGTACAACCGATTAGGAATCATAATTGTTTACTGATTGATGGACCAATATGCTGGACTACCTAAATATATATTATAATATTTTTTTTTTTTATTACTATTTTTAAACTAGAAAATTGTACAATCTGGAAAGTAACGATTTACAATAAGCACAAGCGATTAGAGAATTAACGTAAAAAAGAATATTATAATATGAAATGAAAATGTAACTGTTTTTCTTATAGATTCACGCATTAATGACAATTTTCTAGAATTTTTTAGTTCAAATAAAAACGAGATTTGTGAATAAATACAAAATAAATTATTATATTATGCATATTAGTAAAATATAGCATCAAAACTTGGAAAATAGCAATAAAAGTCTAAAATACTTCAAATATTATGCTAAGAAATAGCAGTATAAAATTTCATATTTGGAGTCTCCAAAACAAAATTATAGCTGGCTCTGCTATTTTTATATGTTTCTTATGATAATTAGCATAATATACTATAAAATCCTATCCCTGCTTACGAGGAACCTTATATTAAATCGTCAAGCGTTTTACCCGAGAAATCTTCAACATGAATAGAAAAAGGTCGCAATGCGTCGGCAACGAATTATTATAAGTCTTCAACATTTCTAAAGCACTTGAAAATATCTCTTCCGCATCCACCCGTGAGGGTGGGCCGATGCATACACAATGCAGTCTCATGATTGATTAGGTAATATATTATACTCAGAGAAACTGCGCCGCCACCCCGATATTGAAAACTCACCCCGACACGTATAATAAACGTGTTTCGCGCATACTTATTTATAAATCAGTAATATTATCGTTATAATTAAATTTCATAATTAATTCTGCCAGTGTCGTGCATACATATCTGCACGCGCATCGAGTCGGTGGGCTGCGGAGACCCTATTACAATATTAACAATATAACGTATAAGGTTAAGTCGAAATCATAAAATAAACTGACGGTTGTGACAGTTTTCGGTCTCGAAATTATTGAGGTTTCGGTTTCCATTAATTTTATATTATTATTATTGTACTGCGGACGTGTTTACGCCTCCGTATAGATGTTTCCGATTTTTGACGTTATTGACACGGAAAAAAAATACGTCTAAATACAATGAATTTATTTTTTGTACATGTCTATGTTTATTTTTAGTATAGTGTACAAAATTAAATTCATAAATATATATTTTGTTAAATCGTTGAAACAATAATTTAATATTTATTTCGAAATGAGAAATGACCCAAGTATAATAAGTATAATAAAAGATAAATGTCTTTTTGTTTATAGTATTCATAAATATCAAAAATAACATTGCTGAAGACAAAAAAATCCTCCATCACAATTTACAACAGAAAAGTTTTAATGAGTTTGTAGTTTTTGAAAGATTTCGATTTCAATTGACAGAATACATTTAACCTTTGGTAGGAAACGGGATACATTTATTATTATAGCCGTCACCTATGCGCCACCAACACGCAAAGGTGTGCAACTTAATTAGGAAGATTAAATTGAGTTAGTTAAGTCAATATTATGAATGCCAAGTTACCAACAAGTTATTATGTTTTTTTTTTAACTACAATTGTATTATACTTGTATAAACGTAGTTTTAATTTAATGTATTATTTTTCAAATTAAATGGAAAAAGCTAAATGGTTACAATGGATTGTTTAATTTTAACTATAGTTAAGATATTAAGTCAGTTAGAAAAGTTACTAACTATTAAGTATAACTTTAAAGAAAATTAAATGCTTATATATTTATATATAAAGTAGGTAACTAAAAACTAATATTGAAAATTGTTTATAATTTTATTTTGATTTGACATTAAATACATTTAATTATTGTAAACCATTTTAAATTATAAAATGTATAGGTTATTACCGTTGTAAATAAATAAATTAGTCATGTCAATTCCTAGAGCATTCCCTTGTTTAACCAAAACTTCTTAGTCACGGCAATGTCTGAAGAGGTTCCTGCGCTTTATCAACCAACCTGGCGTGAATCCGGCCACCCTTGGCCGATTCTTGTACTTAACTGACTTGTTGGAGTCACGACAATGCCTAGAGCTTTCTTCTACTTAACTAACTCTGTGGAGAGTTTAATCATGGCGACGTCTGTAAAGGTTCCTGCAGTGTCTTACCAGCCTGCTATAGTCACAATGCCTAACTAACTTTTATGTATTTATCGATATTATAACAGCGATTTAGAATTTTTTAAAAACGGGGAAAGTAGGTTACCGCTCTGATGTACAGTAAAATTCGAATGCACATCGTCATTGATTAGTCGTTGTAATAGATATCTTAAATTTGAATCATTGTGTACCGTGAAAAACAATTTATTATTGAATTCAAATTGAACACATCTATTACAGTGCTTACTCAATTACGAGATACACTTGACTCCTATTGTACATTAGAGTGGTTTCCTACTTCTCTTCACTTTTTTTTTCCCCGATTATTTTAAAAAGTATTGAGAATATATAATGTTCAAAAGCCACCTCATAAAAGTACCAGCTAGATCCATTTTGCTACGAAATTGGAAACCTGACGATCAAATCACTTTTTTAGTAAAAACTATAATATGGAAAAAGAGCTGATACATTATATAGTTTCCGTAGTTTTCCGTCTGTCTTATCGATATGAACTGATCCCTAGTAATGTTTGAATTTTGTTTGAGTGATCTGGATTTGATTATGGCTGCTAGAAATTATAGAACGAGTGATCATCTGTAAGCTTTAAATTACAGATGATTATAATTATCAGCTAATTTTATTACTCACCACATTTTTTATTAATTTTGTACAGATTTAAAAAAAAACACGTAGTTTTAGGTAATTTGATTAGTGATTATTGACACCTTTTACTCTCCTTTGCACAGTGAAACCATCAGTGAAATATATTCACAATCAGATGACATTTTACGACTATTGGCTGTTTACATACATTGAACATCAAATGTGACGATATATAGGTACACAATATTATGCATATGTCGTATGTGTGCGATAATAACCAACAATACATCATGATTTTTATTCATAACGCCCAGTACCCACCAGTGACGTTCTCAGCTTTTTTGAAAGTAGAAGGATATGAATTTTTGACTTTTCTTGGATCGTGGCAAATATACTTTCATTGCTCAATTATATATTTTATATGACAGAAATAAGCCAAATAGGAGGGAGTAGATACTCCCCCGGTGACACTGTGCCGGGTAGTCGTAACCGATAACTATAGTTATATATATATATGTAGGAGTACCAACCTTGGAGAAATCAGAATAGATAAATCCTTGTTCGAGTCCGATGAACAACGATAGCGGAGCGATGAGCTGAAGTTTAGTGTTGCGGAATGCATCGCGGACGGCCGCGAACGACCGGGCGCTGTCCGATTTCCGTTTCTCGGAAGCGGACGCGTACACGAACAGTCGGATGCGGGTCATGAAAGTCGCGGTGACCGCCACACCGACGAAACAACATCCGGCGAAGACGCTGGCCAACAGCTGCGTGGTTTTGCCTGTAAACGTGTACAAGACATATACTTACACATAGTATTATAGTGATAAGACTCGCGGGTATGTATAATAGTAGGGAACAGAAATTTCTGTCGAAACCCAAATTAAATATTTGGGCAAAATCTTAGACAAACGTCTCTCCTGAGGCCCACATTTGAAATCGATAAGAAAAAAAATTGAACAGTAGATTGTACCTCCTCCTTTCACCGTTCTATCCTTAAATCTAATCTTTCCTCCAACAACAAATTAACTATCTACAAATCGTAGATAAAAAATAAAATTGAACTTTTGGAAGTTTATTTTTTTCTTTTGCTTATTGGTTTAAACGCACGAAATAACTACCAGCTTTCAACAGCCTTAAGCAAAGTCAAGCATAAAGTCACTTTGCCCCCCTAACACTACATTTATATGAAATCTTTACTCATCAATGATTCAAACACAAGTTATTTTGTGATTAATCTACAATCCATATTAAAGATACTTGTAGTATAGGTACTCAAGTAAATCGACTTAATTGTTATATTAAGTTATTTGACATTGATATAATTTATATTATTTTATTTAAACCTACAACAGTTAAGCTACACTT
>JACXSJ010000999.1:0-133083 GCA_014851325.1 Pentalonia nigronervosa | reverse complement strand
AAGAATTATCTCAATATCAAAATTCACACTAATTTAAAATAAATATTTAATTTTTTTACAATAAATTTTCAAATGTTGTACACAATATAAAAATGTATTTTTAGTTTTTTTTTCCGTTCCGTTCATTTAGACTTGCGGCCCGCGTAATATTTTAAAATATTTTATGTGGCCCAAATGAAAAAAAGGTTGAGTATGGCTGATCTATATAGGTATATTTATTAGAGAATAATATATTATGTTTTCAATAATAAGCACTTACCTTTATTCAGTCAACTATATTTGTCTACCTACAGTGGCGGTTTGTGCTTTTTTCCCCTTAAATCACGTTTAACATTCTTACACTGAGTTACACCACCCAACCTAAAAAAATTTTCACTGCCCTCCAAGAAGTGAGTTTTTAAGTTGAAAGTGGTTAAATAATAGGTTCTTAATTGGTATACAGAGTAAATCATGGAAGCAAAAATGTAAGCAATAAGTAACAACTATTTTCGTAATAACCTACTATTATAACGTTGTTGATGAAAGAATTAATAAATTCAATATTTTTATTTAATTTTTTACCACACTTAAGCTTAAAGTACAATTGTATGTTACTGTACGACATATAGCAGAGTACACGTATACGGCTAAACATTATATTTATAATTTAATTATCAACCTTTAAAAATTGTTCAAATTACATTTTTCAACCATAGGACACCCACCAATATTTTTGTGAATTGCATGATTCAAATATATCTCCTTCGAGCCGCCACTGCCTGCCTGTGTACAATGTGCGAAAATATTGGTTTAATGAAAAAAAAAGTATATACCTACATAATTTTTAGGATTTATATAAGGAGTATCATCAGACGGAGTGTTTCTCAACTGGCCATTGCATTCGTAATCATAAAGATCGTCGCAATAATCAAGTCCGAATTCAATGTGGCATAGGGAGCACGGTCCTGGAAACATCTCTTTCTACAAAGCATTTTTTAATGCACACATTTAAAAAAAATAAATAAATAAGTATTTTATAACAATATGATGAAGTTAGAAAGTTATCGTGAAAATTAGAGTTTGGAAGTCTTGTGTGGTACTTAAATTATTATTATTCAACCATTAATATTATTATTATATTCAATTATTAAATGATATTAGTGTCTAATGCTTAAAGTATAATTCGTTACTACGGTGGTTGCAGTGACAAGGTATCTTGGTTTAAATAATTTATTATTGTGCATAATATTATTTTATAGACCATATTTTTTTTTTTTTTTTTATTGTACAAAATACTAAAATGATACAGAAACAACCATAAAAAGTAGTAATTAGATTAGTTTTGAAATGAAAAAAGTGACGCTCACTAAGTGTCTGATGCTCCGGAACGACCGAAACTTAGTGTATCTTTTATCTAGACTGACAAGAAGTAACAAAAGCGAATTTCGTACCAATTACTTATTAATTATTACACATAATAAAAAACATTTTTTTGCTATGTTTGTCTAACAAATTTTGTTTTGTTTTCAAATGAATTTCAGAGGCTAACAGAACGTTATATTGTAATCTGTAATGCAGTTGTTTACACAACTGAACAATAACTATTACAAACCTAGTAAACAAACACAAATGTCACAAACAAATAGGTACATAAACTATTAAAACATATGCCAGGGTGATATTAAAATTGTAGGTGTTTTCACAAATATAATATTAAGTTTCTACTCAGGAATAATTTGATCATAATTTTTTTTATTTATAAAATAATTACAATATTTACATCATGTAGTTCGTTTATAAACAATAATTGAATTACTAATGAGTAATTTTTGTAACCAAAAATTTAAATTCACCTAGTAATGCTATCCAACAGGTAAATCGATCAAGATTAGAGGTCCCTAGGTCAGAATATTCTTTAGCCATCTGTTAGGATTTTAGGAGATAGTTCCAGAGGAAAGAAGTTTAATTGGTGAAATTTGGTAATAATGAAGTCTTTGGTAAAGTGAGAGTTAATGACTTTTTGCAAGCTCATTTAATGTTTGAATTTTGAGGTTATTATGGTGATTATAATTTGATACGTACCATGGAGTGTAGACAATTTGAGTGAAACGCTTAGAACGTTTAGCTAAAACCCCCTCCATATTTGTAAGATTATAAACAAACAATTTTAAACAACAAAAATATCATGTTTTTTGTCAATTGACTTTTTATATATATAGAAGGTATTTCTAAACTATCATGGCGAATATTAGTGAAACTTTAGGGGTTTAAGTCCCCCTAAATGTATTCAAGTTAAGCCTCCTACTTGAAGGTTTGGTCCATCTACAACACTTCATTACAAAATATTAATAGATTTATGATACTAAAATAAATATTTTATCATTTATAAACCATTTATTTACATTTGTATTGGTATCTCTACCTAAACATATTTGAGGACAACATTTAGGCAGTAAGTTAAAGGTTAAGGCTGTTTACATTTTGATATCGAGTAAAAATGACACCTCCTCTACTTCTACCAATGGAAGCTAAAAATTGTTACAAAGGTTCTTTGATAGTTCTATGTGCCTACTTATTTTGTCCTTGGCAAGTCAGAATAATGGAGATGTTTTTTGACACAGTGACATAGAAGTATTACGCCGAGTCCTACATGAATACGGCGAAAAACAAAACAGCTTGTATTTTGCCGCATCGGACGTATCGTAGTGTGGCGAAACAACATAATCAGAATACAATTTGCTGAACTCGCCGTATGCACACAGGACACGGCGTAAAACAGACAAATTATCATAATATTATATATACCTAAATTACCAATAAAATCAAAAAACTATTTATTTATTTTTTAAATATTAACATGTCACATCATATTAAATTATGTATTGTACCTATAATCCTTACTCTATATTATGAAAAAATTGTAGGTGTAATTTTTTTTTTTAACAAATAACAACAGTTTAGAAATAAAAATAATTCCAAGCATTTATTTTTAAATAATTAATAATTAAATGGTATAATTAAGATCATTAGCAGGTCTGAAGTCAATACTTTAAAAACAAAATTCCTAATTATTTGAACTACAATATAATGAAATGTACAAGTTATAAAATATATAGGGTTTGAAATATTTGTAAATGTAAAGCCGGTTCAAATGTAATATTTATCTACTCGGATGTACAAAATATATAATAATATGAACTGAACTAGTGACATTTGTTCAAAATAACAGATATAAAACTTAGTCTAAAAGAAGTTATTATATAAAATATATGTATTTCATAGTTTATACAAGTGTTTAACAAAAAAATAATAACAATTAAGTAATAAGTTTAAGCAGAAGAGAAATTAAAAAAGTCGGTGGAATATAACGTATTTTCTACATATTTTTGGATTAAATATATGTATAATTAATAAAATCATTTCTATATATTATATACTATAGTATATAAAATTTTTAATGCTTAAAACTAATTATCTTAATTTCAGTTGCTTTTTTTATATTATATATAATATGTACTAATTTGTGTATGGTACAATGTAATGTACACACATTTTGATTGAAATGTAAAATGGACATTTTATAAAAAAAATTAAATAATCACTTTTTGAAGTAAATTTAAAAAAATAAATTTGTAAATATTTAGATAAAACCTCTGGTTAGAAAAAAAATAAGTCAAATAAAATAATAATAAAAAAGACAATTTACTTTGAATCTACCATAGTTCTACAGTTTATTTAAAAAATCTATCAAGAATAAATATTTTTTTAATTATTATTATTATATCGAATTCGGATAAAATTAATTACACTACATTTAAACGCAAATGTAATTTAAAACTATTTAATGCATTGAAGATTTTAAACATTACAATATAAATAACTTTTTATCGCTAAAATAAAATTAATGTCTTTCAAATGCATTTTAATTAATAAATATTGGACTATGTCTTTAAAATAATATGTCATATATTGTATTCATTATTTTTGAGGAAAAATAAATATTGCCTGTTGGAAAAACATTATATTATAAATCATTTCAATCATTACCTGTTAAATTACTCTGATTCATTATACCTATAACGCATCATCTTTTTCACACAATCTTTATATGTTTCACGAGGGCCTGGAACAACACCGACAGCCCTAGTACCTAATCCAGCATTTGCTAATCTGCCTTCAGCTTCTATTATAGTTGTTCGTCCTTGATTACTTTTACCTAATCCCATTCCTTCTTGCCAGCCCATTTTCTGTAATAGTTTGTTACCTTTGTTGTCTGATCCAATACCCAATTTTGTTGGTTGTTCATAATCTACAGTAGCTTCTTTAGCCTTCATGTACTTGTCTTTTAAGTTGTTTAAAGGTTTATCAGGTTCATTATATTTCATCCTCCTTTCTTTTGCTCTATCCCTGTATTGAATAACCCGTTTTGATTCATCATCGGGATCCAATCCTCTCTCGTTGTACCAATTTCTAATATTTTGTTTATGCAAGTCAGACATTTGTTGATGTTTTATTAATATTTCTTTGCTACTAAACTGTCTTTTGCATAACAGACAAGCAAGTTTAACCCAATCAGTGTGTTGTTCATCTTCATTTCGATTGGCTTCTTCCATAATTTCATCAGTGTAACTATTGTCATCAGATGTGGAGGCAACTGGAAATTGCTGTTTTTTAGGTTCTACCTTAGTACCCATTACAGAATACCCAATATCTGCTGCAGCTTGAGTTTTTGCAGTTTGTATTGCAACTTGAGTTGCTACTAAATTTTGTTTAGCAGAAATTTTTTTTTGATTTAATGTTTTGGCCCATTTTTCCATATCTTTAGCAATACGTTTTGCTACTTTAACTTTGTCATCATCTTTTTTTTCTTCTACTGGAGCTTCTTCTTTTTTAGGTTCATTATTAATGTTAATTATATCAGAATTTGAATTTTCATTTGAAGGTGCTGATAAATAAGTTTGTTTTGTAGCATCCCAATAAAGAAAACTATTTGTAAAACTGTTAAAATAATACTGCGAGTTTGCATCGTAATAAAGCTTTGTGTGTGGGTCATAATAATAACCAGATCCTTTGTCATATTGATAAGTAGATAAATCAGGAGGAGAGTATGTGGTATCTCCTTTCCCGGATGGAGGTTGACTTATAGGATCAACTTTATTAGCAATAGGTAATGGAAAAGCTGGAACAGCTTGTGATATTACAACTGTACCAACAGGTGCATAAACAGCCGAAATAGGTTGTACTGATGGTATGGAAGGCATATTAATAGTCTCTCCTTTTTGAATTTTTTCTGTGTAAAAATTAGTATAATATTGTACAAAAGAAGTTCGTTCAACAGGAGTTTTTGCATAAATATTTGCACTAAATTCTGCAAGCCTAGGAACATCAGCAATAGTATAGTTAGGAGTTTCTGGTTTTTGATTGCTCCATTTAGCTGCTTCTACTGCAGCATTACCCATCGAAGCAGTAGCTATTGGTCCGACTGGCCCAAGTTTACAATATGACACAAGAACTTCTTTTCCATCGATAAGCAATGGATCTTCCACTATTAATGCATTATGGAGGTACATAGCATCAACCACATTGTTCATTTCTAAGTAGCAAAGACCTTTAGAGACATTTGTCAATGGATTTCGACCAATTCGAACACTCCGAATAGGTAGTGTTGATAATGGCTGTATAGCTTTGAGCACATTTTCTTCAGTTGTAAACAATTCTAATCCTCGAAGTAAAACTGTATGTGTAGGATAAGAACTAACTTCTTTTGTATGATCAAATATTTCTCCCACTTCCCTTGAAGCTCCACATACAAAACAGCTTTCCCTGCGTTTAAAGTTATGGGCATTGCATTTACACCACCAATCGGATAACATTTTTTCAGGGTCAATTGTAGAAATAGTGTACTGCATAATTGCTCTGAAGTTATCTCTCAACATCATTTCACCCTGTTTACTTTCCATAAGTGTTTCAGCTTCTGCTTTTGTAAAAAATTCAACAAATGCAAACCCACGAGATGACCCAGTGTCTTTTTTTCTAATAAGGCGTATATCAACAGGTGTAAGACCACATTTCAATATCTCTTTTCTTATATCAATTTCAGATATGTGAGGAGCTAAGCCACGAACAATTATAGTTTTGTTTGGAATTTGTTTTTTAAACGTGTATCTATCAAAATCTTCTTCACGATAATATTCTTGTGGCCCATCTTGACTTCTTCTTGTGTCTGCAGTATTATTATAATGACGTCGAGTACTAGAAGTAGCAGAGTCTGAATATAGGTTTCTAATTCTTGGCCCATCTGAACCTTCATGGCTCCTTGAACGACGTTTTCGACGGTCTTCATCACTACTATTATACTGACTTGTTTGCGAGTCACGATCACCTGGAGAATACCTACTTCTTCGTTTTGGAGATCTAGACCTGGATCTAGATCTTGATCTAGACCTACTCCTTGATCTTGACCTATGATGCTTTTTATGTTTGCTATGTCTCCTACTACTATGTCTACTTAAACTTTTATCATGTTTACTTTTTTGGCTATGGTCACGACTTCTGCCTCTTTCTTTACTTTTTTCAGTTTCCAGAAATGAATCTACAGACTTATACCAATTAATTTTATTGTTTGAAGTGTCTACACTTTGTTCATTGTTGGTGCTATGATTAGATCCGTTTGAACGAGGGGATGAATCATAAGCTACCAAATCCATTTCAACACTTCGTCTAGTAGATGAGTTTACCTCATCATTTGAATCATAACCACATGTATCCTTGACCACAAACTCTGCGTCCATCTTTACAATGAAACAAACAAACAGACAATATATATTAGTTTAAGAAACTTATTAACTTTAAATCTGCATTCCTCACACGCCTTGGTCCCTTTTACGACCTTCTTCAGATATGATTTTCTCTTATTATTACTTATCCAAAAGTAATAGTTAATTAAATAATGCAAATTAGTTACATTCTATTCATTTAAATTAACATTATTTATATATAAACAAATTTATAATATAAAATATGTCTATAGAAAAATGAAATTATTAATGTATATAATTTCTTGTTACAGTTTCTATATTAGATAACAAATTATACATTTGTATTAACAACAATTACATTATATTAACAAAATATATATAATATATAAGCGTATTATTATTATTAATTATTAAATAATGATTAATGTGCAAGACTACAGTTAAATTTAATTTAATTTAGTCCTACCTCAAAACAAAAATGAATGTTCTGTAAATGTAGCACAGGCAGCGTAGCATTAACTTATTCTTGACGGTTGTTTGAATTGTTGAATAATCTGTAATACAATTTGTATTGAAATTGAGTGCAATTATTAGAATGATCAATTTATGATCAACAGTGGACACTTCGTCAACAACGATAATCAATCTGTCAGAGGCTCAAGACAAATTTCTGACGCATAGCCGATATCGACTAACATTGTTTAAAATTTGACTAACCTTTAGATATTAATAGTACTAGCAGAGAACTAGTTTGGAACAGTCCTAAACAACCAAAGCGTAATGACTGAACAGGCTGATACACAAATCTGCAATACATTTACAATGACTTATGATATTACATAAATTTAAATTTTAAAAATCCATAAATCAAAACAGTTGACTCCAGTGATGAAATGTATTTAATTACAAAAATGTGATTTTTCATGTATTCTTCTAGTTCTTCAAATATTTGTACAAACCAAACTCATTTGCATTAAAATATTTACCATTACAAAACATTTATATTCAAGCTTAGTTATTACTTATTAGTATGCTATACTATTACTATACTATAACTTATTTTATTATTGAGGAATAAAATAAATCTATTTATATTAAATATTAAGACTAATTATTTGCACAGTCTCATACAAAGAAACCTATTTATGATATTATACAACCGACTTAAAACACTACTATTAATCATACAACTATACAGCTGAATTACAATAATAATTATAAAGCCATTTATTATATATAATTTAGATTAACAATATTTAAATATTTATTTAACTAAATAAGACTATTTATTCATTTAACTAATTATTGAAACTAAAATGTTAGCTTTATAATAAAAGAGCCAATGGAAATATTTTTAAGGCATAAAATAAAAAATTTACATTATCACAAAATTTTATATATATTATAGACCAGAAAGTTTAATATGATAAGTAATAATCGCATTAATCATACTATGAATACCTACCTAATATTCAGTAAATAATATTTAAGATTTATAAAGTGGATACCTATAATACTAGGTGATCTATTTAATGTAGGACATTTATTATTTTAAAAATTACTATAATTTTAAAAATATTTCATTTTTTGTCCCAAATTTGATTTTGATAATTTGAAATACTTTAAATAAAATTCTGATTTGAAATATAAAATTAAAAATGTATATTATTTAAAAGAGTAAAAGCTTAAAAAAATGAGAACAATAAGAAAAACAACAATAACAACATAAAATTATGTAAAAAAATATATTCAAAAATGTTCAGTGTTTTAAGTTAAATGATTACCACATATAAAAAATCATGAAAAAATTTACATTTATAGTAAATAATAGAATAAAATATAATATTAATATCGTAGTATGTAGATTTCATAAGTTCAAATTATTATAAATTGTTTTATTTATATTGAAAACATGGAAGACTATTATTAATTAACAAATTACAGTAGATAAAGATTTTCAGAATAAGATATGATTTTATAATTAACTCTAAAGAAGATAATATTATTAGAAATTTTAAATTAAAAAACAAATTAAGTAACATTGACTATATTTTAAATATTTTTTTATTAGGTACCATTTTCATCATTTGTTATGTGGTACTTAAAACTCGAAAAAAATATTTTATAAATACAACAAAAGAATCTCTAATTTACTTTTTATAAAATCATGATTTAAACATAAAATATTTTAATACCTATACAATGTATTATAGTATCCACTTAATCATAAAACTTAATTGAATGTTTAAATCATAAAAAATATATTAAATTTGTATATTGTACTTTGTAAATATATGCAGTAAAACTGTTGAAATTGAGAATCTGTGAAATTATTTTTGATGATAACATCAACTCAAGACAGCAAAACCAATAATTGCATTTACTATCACAGTACAAATATAACACATAAGAGTTTTTTCAATATCTAAGATATTAAAGAAACCCTTAAAGAAACTATTAAGGCGTTAAGTGTTAAATTATAGATAACTTCAAATGATAATCAAATTTATAAATTAAAACTATAAAAAAATAAAACATTGAAAAAAAAATGAATGTGTAGTGTAATTTTTCATTAATTTTGTTTTATATGTTATGCTTACCAAATTTGAATAGTTAACAGTTTTGCTGTGAAATGATAAATGCAATGAATGGTAAAGCTATAATGAGTGTATAGATAATAGACAAAAAATTTTATGCTGATATTGTCTTAAGACAATTTAGTTTATAGTAGTTTGAATTTAGTACACTAAAAATTGCTATAACGTAAGTACTTTATGTACAAATGTTATCATATTTATTAAGACCACATTAAAGGTACCTATTAATAGAATATTATAAGCTGTTAGATGATAAAACTATATAATTTAAACCAATGAAAAAAAAAATCATTATTTTATGTGCCTACCATAGATAGGTTAGGCTAACTATTTAACTAACCAATATGACTTACAATATAACTATACTACATCTTTGGTTTTAAAGAAATGTTTGTTATAATCAATATTTACAAAAAAAACCTGCTTAAACTGATATAAAAATAAAATTGTAATTTACAAAATTTAGCTGACTAAAAATGAAACAATATGCATTTGAAAAAGTCAACATAATAAACATCCAATTAAAATAAAAATTATCTGTTATACATATGGCCAAATTTACATATTATACAATAATAAATACAAGTAACAAATAAAATACTTTATTTTATAACAAGATCCACAAAATGTAATGATAGTCTATTAAATAACAAAGTTGTTTACTAAAGATTTTTTGAACTAATAAAATAAATACAAATGTACCTAATAATTGAATACATTTTAAAATTGACATAATAAACCCTTTATACTATATTTATCTTAATCACGATAATTTTTTATCTTACCAAGTAATCTGTTAGGTATAAATACGTTTGATGAAACGATATTGTAAAAACCTATTGAAATTAATTTAGATTCTGATACACCTTTGTAAACTAATACAATTTATTAAGAAATTTGAATGCTAAGCATAAGCATCTAAAAACATTAATGTTTTTTTTAAAAAATGACATAAAAGGTTTATGAAACGACAAATTAAGTGTGCTGCGTATTTTAAATAAGACTTTATTTGAAAAAGTTAAGATAGGCAGATGAAAGTTATCAAAATCAAGTACCATTTAAACACTATTCACATAGGTATTATAAATATGGCTAATTGTGTTCTTTAACCACATGTTTTGTAATATAGATTTCTGAATTGTAGTATAAATACAAACACAATACTGAGAAAAAATATTTTAAATTCCTATCCAGGTTTTGAGATTTTATAAAGCATCATTACCAATAAGCACAACAAATCGACAATCATATACTTAAATAAACACATTCAAAATAGGTAAATAATCGTAGATAAGAACTGTAAAATAATTACAACGATCAATTTTCGACCAAATACGTAGTTATGTCGTTATCTTCATTGAACACATCAACGATGGAAAATTATTTTCAAATAACGAACAAAATGTATAGTTATTATTGAAATCATAGTCGACTGGATTAAGTTGTTGTCTACTTACCTATAACCGAACTTCAGTACTCGCCACCCGACGCAACGTTCGTCCGACAAATGACTTATTAAGGGTTTGAGCAGAACGTTTGATGGCCGTGTGTCACCGACAAATTATCATTCCGATCACACTATGTTTCGGCGACGTTGACATTGTAATAACGTTTATCGAAGACCGCTATGAGAAAAAATTAAGTATAACATTGATTTTAATTTTAAATGATTAAAATATTTAAATTTTTGTCAATTGGTGTTATAATTTACGAATATTTACGACCATTGTGGCATTGTTTATTCGTTATCAGTAGCTGATAACGCGAGCCCGGGCGGTGCACGCTATAAAATTCCAAAGAGAATGGAAAATCTACCCGCTCTTTTTTAATCAATACTACAGATAAAAAATAAAATATTTATTATTTATATCAAGACTAGGATGACCATCGAAGCCTTTGTTACCCCCTCCCTCATCCCAGAAGACATATTATATTCAATGTAATTACAAATATATACAAATAACCTATAATTAACATAATTAAATATTTATATCGATCTGTAATCTAATAACTATTATGCAATACAATATACTATTATATGTTTGTTTTAAAGTAAAATATAAATAATATTTTTTTTTTTAGCGGCGCTCAGTATTTATATGAATGTGTAAACTGGCT
The DNA here is from genome assembly GCA_014851325.1 of Pentalonia nigronervosa. Lineage (NCBI taxonomy): Eukaryota > Metazoa > Arthropoda > Insecta > Hemiptera > Aphididae > Pentalonia > Pentalonia nigronervosa. Next base: position 121,631 of record JACXSJ010000999.1, on the reverse strand, counting down.
CACCAACTACAAAAGTTAGGACCACCTTGGTGTATACCTAAAGATAAAATCAGTGCGATAAATTTTATACATTATATATTTTCAAACAATGACATTATATTGAACACTTATTTTTTTTTTAATTTTATTGATAAACTTTAGTTTTGTTTTTCATGCGGAAATATTAAATACATATTTTACCGCGAAAAAAATGTGGTTCGATGATATTATATCCGAAATTGCAGATCTATTACCCCCTACGAGTTGGCAGACAGGATGTAAAATTGATTTCCAATATACAATTTCGATTACCCCTACTTTCTTGCTGCAGTACTATAGTACATATTATGTGCAAACGGCGGCGGATCCAGAGGGGGCCTAGGGACCTAGAACCCCCAGACCTCCCCTTGATTTAAAAAAATATTAAATGTACGAAAATATAAATAATTTTGCTTTTAAAAATATAACTAAGTTCGAGTTTGTTTTATGACAAAATTGTTTAACATTAAAATTATTTATTTTCAAAGAATTCAGTCGTGAATCCGCCATTGCTGCTATTTGCAACGCGTTATTATTGTGAATACAACCGAAACAGTCAAATAGTGAAATATCACATAATTATACACATTTCTTAAGTTTATACAACACAATTACAGAATTATTAAGGTCTGCACTGGTCTGAAGTCGCCCATCATTAGTAGGTATATAAAGAAATATATATGCCTAAATTTTTAAAACAAATTTTGATTAAATTAAATTCCGTAAAAAAATTTGAATAGAGTAAAAAATACAATTCAAATGCATTAAAAGCTTTTCACAGCCATAAACAATAAAACTAGCTATGGTTGATAGATTATAATAATTTATAAATAACGGAACTTGTCTTTTATAGAGTTTGACACTGAACCGTAAAAAAATGTATAACCCCCCCCCCCCCCAGCCACATACATTATCCGCAGTGTTTAATCTAAAATCTTAAATCTCGATATTCGTGGTCGATAATAATTTTCTGTATCTCTACAATATATTACGCGTAAATTAGTTTAGTACGTGATCTATTTATATAAAAACGGTAATTGAAGTATTTTAGATTTTTAGTGTTATTTTTTAAGTTTTGGTGCTATGTTTTTGGTAATATGCGTTAATATAATGATTTATATTGTATTTTCATAAATCTCGTTTATATATTGAATAAATGATAGTAGAAAAAAGTTGTCATTTACGTAAATCCATAAGAAAAATACCGACATTTTTGTTTCATATTATAAAATATATATTTTTAAGTATCCCGTAAGCGTATTAGCCCATCGAACAGAACAGAATTATGAGTTCTAATCGGTTATACCCGACACAAGTCAAAAGTTATTTTTTTAAACTTGTAATACATTTTTTTAAATTATTGTTACGTTGTTATTTATTTTTTTTTTTTTTTGCTATTTTTCATATTTTTAGGGCATACTTTGGCGCTTATTCTAAGATTTTTTAGGTCACATATTTCAGTACTTTTAAGCGCTATAAAACCCGAGCCCTAATTATGATCACGTTAATATATGTTGCAGTGTGTTATTATGTGCGTCGTGTCCATCATATCGTGTGATTTAATAAAGTGCATACCTTATAGCTTAAGAAACGTTATTAGCTCATTTTAAAATATTGTTAAAAATTAATTTTTTAAACGAGTTATGTCCTGCAACGTTTAATGTACTGCAAAAACATAAATTATAAATAACGGATCTGACTTCTACAGTACACCGTGACCGTGAAGCGTTTCGCCCGCGGTTATTCGTCGTCAATAAAATATCTGTGCGCTTGCAAGTTGCAGCGGTTGTTACCAGCTATCGTTATGGTTATCGTTTTATATCTGCGACACGTTGTGCGAGCGAAAAAGCAACGCGTAAAAAAAAAAAGAATACGATAATAATTATAACGTTTATAACGATGATTGCCGGCGGGCGGCGATGCTTGTTTCTGATCCGGATCGTTGCCGCGGCGGCGGCGGCGGCGGTTATCGGCTTGTGACCGATCCACTGCGGTCGCCGCAACGCTATAATAGTAGCTACGGCCCTGGTACGGCGACTCGCATTGCGCACAACAGCTGGTATGATCGACGCTGCTGTCGAACGTCGCACCGGGACGATGGACGCCGGCTCATGGGATCCCGATCCGGTGTTTCGCCTACAGTATTTTATTTTTCCAATCCACGCCACCATAAGGCGATCAGAAAAGTATTGTTTTAATTTTAATATTTTAATATTCATAGTATTCTTTGGTAATTTGTAAAACGCCTAAACTGAAAAAACATAACAATAGTTCCAATATCGGTTACTTATATAGTTACATTCAAATAATTATTACATTAATATTATAAATATTTTAAATACTTGTAAATAGTTGTTTAGTTTCATCGGTTTATGTTTTAAATAAAATTAACAATAAATAATAATAATGTACCTTATTTATTTTATTGCTATAATTTTATTTTTTATTTAGATATAAAGATGAAAATTATTAATAAAATAATATAGGAAAATAATAATTACTTTAGGCGTTGAACTATATTTTACATTTTCGGCAAGAGTATTTTTGAGGGAAGTTGTGGTTGTATGACAATCATAATAAATAATGATATACAGTCTTCTCAAAGGTCATTGATTTCCAAGTATATCTAATCAATGGTAAGGCTATAGTGTTATAAAAAAGTTCAAAAAATATTGGTTTTGAATTATTTTAAATTCGCAAGTCTGACTATTGCAAACTATGATTACTTTCATTAAATGGGCATTGCATTTATCTCGGCAGTATAATAATTAGGGGAGGTTTGGGGGAGATTTGGGCCCGGGAAAATACAAAAGTACCGGCTCACATATTAATTGCCAAATGTTGAATTTTAGCCAACATTTATTATTATTATTATTATTATTTTAACATAATTACAAATATTTTTTCACATTTGGTAAGAAATGTATTTTATAAACATTTTATTAATCATACACGGTATTACATTATTGTAATATAAAATCTTCTATAATTATATAGTATAATGGTTAATATTCAGTGGTGTAGTCAGTGCAATGAAGGTGCCAGGGGAGGGGGATGCGGTGGAAGTCAAACTCCCCGAAATTTCAGGAAAATTTAAAAATGTCTTCAGTGTTTTGCGAACGTATCAGGTAAGACACGTATTAAAATATAATTTTAATTTAATACTATACAATATAACTTATTGTAATTATTTGTATGAAGGATGTAGCGAACGTTTAAAATATTATAATACACGCTATCAATATTATACTAAACTTTGAGGGGATATTTACCGTTTATAATAATTAATAAACAATCGATAAACGCGCGTGTATACGTCATCATAATTACGAGTATTATAATAATATTTATTTATTGACTATATTACATTATAACTGATCTCGACCAGTGGCGTCATTTGAAGTGGGCAAGGCGGGCATTTGCCCCTGTCTGATTGTAAAAACAGTCCAATTGTTGGTGAAATAACACAACTATAATTTTTTTAATTTTGAGGAAACATAATATTGTGTAAGTACGAGTACTAGAAAACTATTGTTGCGATAATAATATTATAATATTATAGTTTTCTATAGTTCAAATAGGTATATAGACGCTATTACTATAGAAATTATAGAAAAAAAAAATGAATACTCTTAAATTGATCCATGATTTCAAAAATACCTCTATGAAAGAAGTAGTACTTATTTAACATTATTAGATTTTCCAATTATGTTTTAGCAGTTTCATACTGTAATTTAATTTGTTCGACTACTCTAGAAAAGTATAAAATGACGCCACTGAGGTAGGTACCATAATATTATTTAGCTTCTCCGCGTCTTTTTTACCATAAAATGAGACAATTTTTAGCCACAGACACGTGGGCTGTTCAAAACGCTAAACCCCTCCTATTAAAAACTGAAATGACACCACTGATCTCGGCGCTATCGATCCGTTAATTAAAATACGTTCCTATAGTCAAGAGTTTTCCGATATCCGGAACCGTCTACAATTTTCCGGTATAAGGGCGAGTTTACTAATTGTAGAGATGTACAGCCGCATAGGACATATTATAAGTATCCTATGTACCTATACGAGTATATGTATGGTATTACATAATGAAAATCCTATCGCGCGTATTTCTCACCCGCGATCATAAGGTGTTCTTTCGAAGTTGTTACCTATATAAGGTTAGTGATTATCTTATATTTACAAATTATTTTAAGATTATACATTCAATATGATACATTATATAATAAGAGTTTTAAATAAGTGTTTCGTGGTCAACCACATTGTCAAGTATGTCCTCCGGTAATCGCTATGCTGATGGTTAGATCAGATATATAATATATAAAACAATATTATTTTAGGTGCTTAACACCATTATAATGTGTTTTTCTTTTTATTAATATTAATAAAATCTGCTACTAGGCCATATTTTTATTTAGTTTACATTATATTAACATAATTGATGACATTAATGTTTAACAGGAAGTCGGATTAGTATCGGTAGTGCTTTTCAAATTTTTGTCATTCGATTAGGATGTATTTGTGTAATCCACACTGTATGATTCACATAATTTGGGAGGGTGATTTCCTATATGTCTTTTAATATTTTATCAGTAATAGGTATAATTATAGTGGTGTAAAAATGTTTATACATAAATTATAAACACATATATTATATAGGTATTTAAGTTGTATGGTTGCCACTGCTTACAAAAAATAAAAATAGTTATTATAATTGGATATAATTTTTATTTTATTGTATTATTTATTTTATAATTGTCATGGGAACTTGTTACAAATATAGTTGGTGGCAAGTTATTTGGAAAACCGGGATTTTATAACGGGTAATTAATTATGTATCACCAGTTCTAGAGCTACCACACAGCTTTGGAAAATCGACTCTTTTACAATTAAAAAACAATCCTATTTTTATTATTTTTATCATGAGTATCACAAATGAAAATTATTCATATTTTATAAACGCCGTGATTTATAAACGTACAAAATTAAATTTAATACTGCATGAAACACGCACAGATACATTTGACTGTGTACGTTTACACAATACGTAAACAATGGTGACCACACAAGTGGGTATGACGTCCTATTAATGTGTATTGTTTTGTGATATTTAAATGTGGTTATGTGTAACAATATTTGTATCGTATTATACTTGTAATATAGATATAGTTTACCAAAAGTTAGTCCATATTTCTAATAACACAGTATATTTTATAGACTAGGACACGAGGTACATCATAGTTTATTTTAAATTAAAATTACTTGGTAGAAATGTTTTCATTACAAGCTGACTAAATAATATAATAGCTTAACAAATAACGTCTTTTCAATATTGTATGTGTGTTTCCAATGGCTTTGGATTTTGCAAAGTTACAGACTATATATACACTAAACAGTTATAAAACTTATAAAGTCCCAAGCAGAAATAGACTTATGCGTTTGTGTGTGTTTTTGCTATTTCAATGTTTGTGGCAGTGTCGTCCTTCAAAAGACCGCGGAAAAAAAAATAATAAATAAAAACTTTGGTCAAAATAATGGGAAGTGTTAAATCCGAAAATTGAGTCTTCAATCATTTTTATTATCGCCCACTCGTGTTTCTATATAGTTCGTCGATAAGATAGAAAAATATATACGATAAGATACACTCCCTTATTTTTGTTCGCCATTTTTTCCCCTCCCTTTTGTACACTCTCCCCGTCTTTCGTTTCCACAACATACACACGGACGGTATAAAATGTCGTTTAATGAACAGAGAAAACCTTCTGACCGAAAGCACCTGTATATATAGTATATATACACGCGCGTGTGTGTGAGTATGTGGCTGTGTTTACGGTTATTTTTTCTCTCTTCCCTGTCTTTGTCGTGCTCTCTCTCTCTCCCTCTCTCTCTCCTTCTTTCACTGCCAAAAGTCCATCCATAAAACATTAGTTTCAACGAAAAGGCGCCCGGTGTAGGGGAACTGCTAACTTATGGATACTGATGACTTCGCTCAATGAGCTCTACGGACCATATTTCAAAAAAAAAGAACCTATATATACACACACACACACATAAACAAAGTGCGGTGAAAGCTTCTACTTCACGTTTCTTTCCGCATGATAAACTGACTGTATGACAAACACAACCGAACTTTTCCAAGTATCTGGTTGACGTTTTATGGGGTTAAAATAGCAAAAAGGGCGGTGGTTGCGGCTATGATATGTTTGTGTACTCGAAAACAAACGGAATAACTTCTTAGAGCCGCTTGTTGTTTATTTTTTAATTTCGTTCAATGGGTGTGCGGTCTGTCTGCTTGCTATACATGTGTGTTTGTCAAAAGTAAAAAGTAATAACAGTATATTGAAACTCAACTGTATATAAAACGATTTTCAAATACAAATAACGCGATACACTGAAGATATTAAATAATATATATATAGTTAATTAAGTAATTACCTATTTATTATTCTGCAGTTCTATAGAGTAGGTATACCATAACGTATTATCTCAGAAGGTTATAGAAACATTTTTAATTTATTTAAATAATATAATACGGTTAACAATAAATAATTATTAATATATGTCTAGGTTATATAGGTACCTTAAAAAAATCTCATTGTATTTAAGATGGTATAAAAATAGAAATACATAGTTTCATAGGTAGTTTTCTAGTGGATATATTTTTACATAGAATTCTATAATAGTTTACTTAAATATATTAATTTGTATAAGAATCAAATAATTAATTTAGTTTCATAATTATTCAGATGTACTTATTGCATAGTTGGTGTTACAAATATTATTTATCTAAGTTTTAGTTTTTCATTTAATAGTTAATATATTAACAAATACATGTATAGTTTGGTAAAATACTAAAAAATAAATAAAATTCCCAATTAAAATCTAAAAACACATTTAATTAAGCAAATATATTTTTTAACTGTGTTGGAATAAGCTTATATTTGTACTAGGTAGGTTTATACTGCCTAATATTTCATTGCAAAGAAGTATTATTTATTAATATAATATTTATTTATTAATATAAAAGTTTTGTTTTATGCGTTATTTGGGACGTATGTATACACTTGTAAATATGTACACAAAGGTATTAAACACCTTTATTATATTAAATGCACGTGTAAAATTAACAATGAAATCGTTTTGTTTGTATATATTTTGTCACGGTTTTAGTAACTACATTTTAACTTGATGCATATCCCCTCCTTCCCAACACTACCCCCACCAAAAAAAAAAAAAAACAGAAAAAATAAACTTTATTTTATGCGTCATGTCAACTGCTCGAACAATAAAAGTATAAATATACACAAGAGCAGTGAGACTATATATCCCCGCAGTAATAATCTACTACTTTTTATTATCTGGCCACTTAGGGCAGGCAATAATTATACGCATTTCTCCAAAGAGGGTTTGTCGGTGTTTTTTTTTTTTTTAATTAATGCAAATGGATTCGCTATCTATATATAATATAATCTATTATTATTGTTCCACACAGAGGTCAGTGTGTAATGACGGAAATGAACCCACGTCACACACCGGCCGCCCTTGTCATCTTTTAACGGATATAAAGCATAATTTTACTTGCATAGTGGTAAAGTACAAGTGCAGTAGTGACTTATATAATATTATTGTTATTGTTTAATATAATATACACTACACGTGCATTGTTTTTAATCCAAATACCGCCGCATTTACCCACAATAATTCTCGCCGCTTAAAATGCTCAAATTAAAACAATTTATTATAACGTATAGGTATATAATAATAATATAACATTTTAATCTTTAATAATATAAAAGTATGGATAATATTTTGTAATATTAAAATTATAGTTGTAATATATTTTAAACAATCGCAGAAATAATTAAAACGCATTAACGAATTCTACAGGGTCCTCAGATCTTTCTGGTCCTGGTTCGCTGTAGCCCGTCCTGATTATATTATTATAACGCTTTTTATTTTTTTTATTGTATTTTATTTAATGCGCTGGTACGTCCTTCGCTTGAAGTGTATATTATACTAGGTAGTTCGAGAGTCAGTGATCTGCAAATCTGGCGTCCGGGGGTGTTATCGAGACTCGTGTGTATGCAAATAGGCCCGCTTACATGAATTATATATAGAGAGAAAACTGTGTTAATTTTCCCACGTATCGCCTTCATCCGATTATTAAATAAACACGCGTATATATATGCACACGTCAACAGATAAGTGGGAGAGTGTGAGCTAGATTTTAGTTCCTCGGATTTTATGCATAAAATAAAAATAAACCCGGAAATCGAGTAGGTTACAAACTTGTTTTCGAGGACTTAAATATTTATAATATTAAATCATGAGCTATATGTTAAAAAAATAGATTTTACAAATTTCAAAACAAATAGTCTATGTAAAAACGGTTTGAAATCGATAAAAAAATAAAATAAATCATAAACCCGACTGTGTGCATAAGTGTGTTTTATTAAAACAAACATAATGTGACGTGCACATTACAATAAATAATAAGTAATAACATTCGTTTAAAAATCCGCAGAGAAAAAAAATTGTAATGATACGTTAAATAAAATTATATTTTAAAATGTTTATAATTTCATTATTATTAATTATTTATTGTAATGCATTATTCACTATACAGATTACAGTTTATTAACTATAATTTAATTAAATAAAATATATAATTATTTCTCTATTCAATTTTTTTAATATAACTATTAATTTATACTACATAGTATAAGTATATTGTATATAAGTACTATAATATGTATTTAAGCAAACATTGAAATATGCAAACTTAGTTTTATGCAACTTTTTGGTCCCATATGTAAAAATACAAATTCAAAAAATATATTATATTTCCATTTATTTAACTATATTTACTAATACTTAAATTATAATAGTTATTTTATTATATGTTTAAAATCAGTATAAATTAATATTATTTATATTATGTTTATTATATTTTAAATCATTTTAGATACTTTACTAGTAGAATATGTTTTTGATAAAAAATAGCATTGAAAATTTCAAATGATTTTTTCACCTACATTTAGTAGACATTATAGACTATGTATATCATTTTAGCATCAATATTAAAATATTTTCAAATAACTTAGTTAGTTGTATATCTATATCTATCTACAGTCCACAGCAGAATAGCTTATCGTTTTTATTAAATTTAACGTCTACATTTCAAAATTAAATGATAATGATTGGATACTCTACAAGTTATGCTGTGCGATTAAGTACACCAACATAGTTTTTTCTGTAAAACTTACGGTAAACTTTTATTTTTCATAAAAAAAATTCCACTCACCGTTTAGATACCTACGGTTACAGTATAATTATACAGCGATGAGGAAAAAATTTAAAATTACAACCTTATACCCATGAGTTGTGAAGTACTTGAGAACTGAAGGTGGAAAAATACCTATCGCATGAGAAATGGTACGCGAATGGTCAGGGCGGGCATACGTCTTGGCACCTAATTAATATTTGTTTTGGCCTTTCTTTTATACCGCGAATGCAAACCTAGTACATATCTATATATACGTATTATACTATTGTGTGTGTGTGTATAAATTATATCGCAGCCGACCACACGAACTAAATAATTGCGTTTTAATCGAACCCCCATGCCGGCCAAGTGTATATAATAATATAATAGAGTAGTGCGTTGTAGTAATAGTAATTAACACGCGCGTTTTGACAGCCATAATCCGTCTTGGGCTATGGGAACGAAAAATGTTTGATGTGTGTTTATGTATTATATTCGAATCTGGAAAAACGAATCGGCCTTGAGTAATTTTTATTCTATTTCGTCAGAATAAACCGTGCGCAGGTATATATATATATATATATAGATTTCCACGCCACAAACGCGGTGTGAGAGTTCTTATACACATATACAGAGAAAAAAATATATAACAATAATAATAAAAGCACGACGATGGTTATCTTGCGACCTTTATGTCGTTAATCATTTACGGACGTCGGTAATTAATGCGGAATTCATATTGTATATATGCGTATGAATGAGTTGCGATGGCGGGGCAAAAGGAAACGGCGGCGGCCGAGCAGGAAAAGTCTTGTGCGCGAACACAATAATGTATATTATATACCCGTGTTTAAGTACAGTACTGCAGAAATAGTCAGGAAATCAAAAATGTTCTTTTATCGACTGTCGTATATTATATATTATATAGGTAGGCTATTGTGCGTAAATTATTATGTACATCTGTCGCAATAACTGATCATATGCACACGACTTTTTGTCAAATTCCCCCCTGAAATTCCATTCGCCCACCCTGACAATTTACAAATGTCAACAAAATGCAGTATTTATTAAATGTATATACAATACTCATTGGGATTACCTTTTTTTAAAATCAAAATATCTTAATATTGTAATAACTAGGTAATAAATAATATAGTATAAACCATAATACTAAAATGGATAGCCAATTAAAAAGAAGTAAGCCCCCCCCCCCAAGAAAAAATTGTCTGGATTTAACACTGATTGTACTTATTTATAATCTATTTCTATGAAATAAAATGATGTAAGCTAATGCGTGCCAATCAATGGGATGTATAATATAGTGCCATTACGGTTTAATTATATTTAAAAAAACCTCCACGTTTTTTAACATATTAACATAGACACAACTTAATTGTGTGAACCAAAAGACACTTAACACTTACAATATTCATTGTTTGTCAACATATTTTGAATGAACGTGGGTTTTTAATACGATTTTAATTAAAAATTAGATATTAACTGTGACGATTAATGTCTCGCACGACATTCCGTCATGACTACGGAATACGTTACACACAAAATAAGACTTTTAGAATAATTGATTTATAATAACTTATGCATTGTATTAAAAATGTAGTATAATCCTATAAATTATAATAGTTTGATGTATGAATTGTATGAGTATATGCGAATTCGAAACGATGCAATTTTAATGACGAATTCTAACTTTGCTCTGTTGCAGGTATATAAAAAGGATAGAGATGTTAGTGGGTATTATAAATCTGTACAGAGTAATTGCATTATACGTGAGGTATTTACACATGGAATAAAAAAATTAAATTATTATCTAGTTATAATATAATTTAATATTTAAGAATATAATTTACTGTGAATTATAACTATATGAATTATTTTAAATTAAAATTATTGCTAGTAACAAGGCAATTTAACTTAAGATATAGATAGGTAGTATATACCCATACCGCTACATGGTTTAATATCATATAATACCGTAATATAAATATATAATAGCTACAGTAAAAAAAAAAGTATTTTAACAACTCTAAAAAAGGATATCGTTTAGAAACCACTCTGTCGCCGTTTCGTTTTTGAATTATTTTTTTAAAATAAAAAATATAACTTTACTCTCCAACAAGTATATACAATATATATGTATCAACCTGTTTATAAAAGTTTTTTGCGAAATCGGTTTAGACACGGGTACATTTCTATAGAACTTTTGGCTACAAGGTACCTCTTACATTTGTCGGACAGGATGAGGGCATATGAAAGGTATCCGCACCACTCGTATTGGATTTACGCGGGAAAAACTGAAAAGTACCTACCTAAAGTACTTGTATTTTTGTCACCAATCTTTCCTCCTCATCCATCACTATATACCGTCGTTATTTCCGCGTATCTACCTATATTATATACCGGACACATACATAATTTATGTTTCCACTATATCCGATATGTGTGTGTGCGTGACTTGTGATGCGTGTATGTCTTTTTATCCTTCCTGCAACCTGGACTGTATATATATAATATACCTACGTGTATTCATCCCAAACTATATGTGGGACGTATTTTCTTTTTTATGCTACCTATACATATTATATTCCTTACACTTTACAACGACGCGATACGGCATGATATATAATCCGAAATTAATCTAAAGTACCTACATATACTAGATACCTATGTATAATAGCTGGCAGTTCATATTATATAATATTAAATATCGAAACGCATTTTTCTTGTACATAGTCCCACGCTTAATATTATATTAAAATCAGAGCTCGTATTTTATAGCACTTAAAAGTATTGAAATATGGGCTATACTACGACCTGAAAAATCTTAAAATAGGCGCAATACTATATGCACTAAAAATATAAAAAAATCAACTTTTTTCTACTGTTGATGCAATAATTAAAAAAAATGTATTATAAATTAAAAAAAAAAAACTTTGACTTGTATCGGGTATAATCGCTTAGAAGTAATAATTGTATTCTGTTCGATGGGCTACTACAATGGCCTACATAAAAATATATTATAATGCGAGATGATAATTTGGGTATTTTCTTACGAATTCACATAAATGACAAATTTTTTTTACTATTTTTCATTCAATATAAATAAAAATATAAAGTAAATCATTATATTATGCACATATCGGCAAAAATAGCACTAAAAATCTAAATTACTTCAAATATGCAACATAAAATATACTTTCGGAGTCTCTAGTGCACAAAACAAATTTGTAGCTCACTTTGTATCTCATAATAATTAACAAATGCCATAAAATCCGAGCTCTGATTATAATATTATAAGACATTATATCATTATTTTATTATACAGGTACCCATGGTTAATATAATAATATATTACCTAAATAGATTATGTACCTATATAATATTGTGTATATGATTGGAATATTTTCATCAGATTTTGTGCAAATAATATCGCATGCCGGTATATGAAAATATGCGTTTTTCCTTTATTTATATTCCATGTGTGTATAGACAAATAGAAAAATGACCGTATACATACAGGGTGATTCAAAATGTATTATAAGGTTAATTTATTGATTCAAAATAGAGTAAAATGTATGAACTAGGAAAGTTTTTTTTTATTTAGAAACATCTAAAGTGACTTGTACATTTCATAATTTAGGGGAGTTTTGGGCGATCAACTTTGGAAATTTATAAATACTTTAAAAATCTCTCAAGCATAGAGTCTTGCATTAATTAATGCTGTTCAAACACTAAAATGTATTAAAAATATGAAGATATTATGTTTGAAAAACAATATTGTAGGTTCCCGTTTGAGTTTCCAAAGTCGACCGGCACAAAAGCCTCCTAAAATATTGTAAAAAATGATAAAACGTGCAAATCATTTTCAACGTTTCTTGATCAAAAAACTTTCGTATCGTACATATTCACTATTTCGAATCAATAAAATGGCCGTAACATAAATTTTAAATCATCCTGTATACAGGTGTGCGAAGAGAATAATCCTTTCGGAATTTCAGTATTTTGCAACCAATGGCCAGTAAAACGACGATATCATATACGCATAGACACCGTAACAATAATAATAATAATATCGTCGTCTCGACTCGCAGCGGAACAGCCCCTCCCCCCCCCCTCCCCCGGGCAACTTATCCACAAACATATTCGAAACCGTTTCGGTTGCTTTTGCGGCTGTCGCCGTTGTCCGGGTGTCGTGTGCGCCATGTGGCCTGAGCGGTGTGTGGGACCTTCACCTGTTTCCTCCGTGCCCGCATGAATATGTATGAAGAAAACGGCAGAATGTATCCGGCGCTGTGTGTTACGGAATAAATTATAAACGGTTCGACTGCTTTTCGACGGTTTTAATTCAATTCCACGGGCCCGTGACAATATTAGTTGTGTATTATATTTGTGTGTGTTTGTGTGCACAAGAACGTTTCGCAAGCTGTTGCTTCGGAAAGCCACGCAAACCTTTGTAATTAAAAAAAAAAAAAACAAAAAAAAAAACTTATTGTTTAAAACTTTTGAAAATTTAAAACGGATCGTGTACAACAACACAGATAGTATATATTATGATTTGTCTCTACGATATTATACGACCACTGTTGTTGTACTGATCGGCTGCATGTTGCACCAGGGTGTGGACAAATGTGATGTGGAATTTAAATTCGTTTGTATATAGTACCATTCATATTTTATAATTTTCCAGCATTATATAATATCATTATATTATATATGCATAATATGTGACTTTTAAAGAGAGACCGTCGTAATCACAAATTTGTATATATATGTACAGACGTAGGTTCACACAGTAATTATCCAATAGTCTACATACAGAAAACGAGAGAAAGATGAAGATGGAGAGATAGGCTTAATGTGTGAAAAATATTTACTCGAATTTATAAAAATATTAGTAAATTGTGTAACCAATATTTCAGTATAGATTTTTGTATACAATATATGCATGTGATCTTCGAAAATGATATCTAAAATCACGACCTTATGCAATAGTTACATTATTTCCAACTTGAATACAGTCGACTTGATAGATGATGTAAATAAAAGCATACAACTCTAAAATATTTAGGTACACTTGTGTTGCACTTACACCTTTTTAGGAACAAACAATTGCTTTGTCCATCAAATTAGTTTTTGATAGATTGTTCATTTTATATTTGCGTAAGATACTATATAATTAATATTACGTTTTTATTAAAAAAACTTTGTTTGATTGTTTGGTTTTACTGTGTTTTTTAGTGAAAATACTGTTAAAAGTAAATATAATTATATTAGGTTATTATTATTATTTATTTACTCAATAAAATTGAACTATTTTATATTACTCATAATCTAACAATTTAGCAATATTATAGGTAGGTATATACAAAATTATATTTCTATACACTTCTGTACTCTATTGAGATCTAAATATTTTAAGTTTAACTAAAATAGTAAAATGTTATAGATTTAAATTTGGTAAAGTCCGTGCGTTTTATTAATCATAAATTACATAAAGTTCTTTTTAGATTTATCCGAAATAATATGTAAATCATTTTATGGTGAATATATTATACAAACCTGTAAAATATTTATATTACTAAGGTATAGAATATATAGGTACTATAAAGCAAAATAATTAATTGCTAACAATTTTTTTTATTTAACCATTAACTTATGCATAATTCTACTTGATCGTGGCAAATAAAATGATAAAATTTGAAATTTTAGGTATAAGTTAGATTAGTATTCTGTAGTTAAGATTTGATAGTTGCATATTTTTAATAAATATAATTAGTATAATATTAGCTCTTTTATATTTTATAATTATTAAAGTCAAGTAAGTGTATGGAAATATTTGTGTTATTACTCACAAATAATAATATAATTTCTTCTATCAAATCTAATTGAAAATTAATTATAATATGATAAAATATTATTTTGAGATGTTTATGGCCTATATATCTAATTTACCACTAAAAATGTAAGTTATTTATTTCTATTAAAATAGTTATATTTATCTTGATACTTTTTTTGCTGTAGGTAATTGGATGGTTAGTGGAAAAAAGTCTCGATATAGTCATGTGTTGTCTGCACATTCGGTAAGATTTATACGATACATAATACATACATATTTATAATTTAATTAAGATAAACAAATAAAGTTCAACCAAACAATACCAGGTTCTAGTGTTATGAATCCGAATACTTCGAATGCTTTGAAACTTCGAAATTATTCATTGTATATAGGTAGGTTAGGTTAGGCAACATACAAGTGATGACATTGTTATGAAACGAATTTATATGGATATGTTGTTATAAACAATACAAATTAGTATTAATATTTATGAGTTATTAGAAAAGGTACTTAAAAAACTACAAAAATACACAGTGAAATAGCTTCGTTGTTATTTTAACTATTTTGATAACCTAACCAAAATACTGTAAAACAATAGAACAGCGGCATAGGTAGATAGTCATTGTGCGAAGGAAATAGTTTATATTTTTAGACATTTATTGATTTTGGAAATTATTTTTTTATTTTCATTTTTTCGTAGTCACGGCATTCTGTTTTCCGTGTACAAAAGCAATGTGCACTTTTCAGGTTATTACTTGTATATAGATGTATGCCATGCGTATACGTAACGAACCAGCTCTATAGGAAAACACGTAGGAACGGTTTTTTACATTGACTATAATTTTGTCTTTATATTATAATGATGAATATCACAAAATTATTATAATACCGATACAATAATGCGGTATTTTATTGCTTTTATTTTCATACATTCATTTTTTTTTTATTATTTCTTTTACTTAACCAATAATTTTAAACACGCTCTGCAGACATTAAACTCAACACTTTATATGGCATAGCATATATATTCACTGTATTTCTATATGCTAAAGATATATCACTATATTATATTGTACCATGATATAATTTAATATTATTATTGGTAGCTGTCATATAACTGCATAGATACTTGTATTAATTATAATATACTGTTTAAACTACCTTTTTTATACGAATCTACATATAGATAACGTTAATAACTCCGTTATCGATACGTATATTTTATAAATACAAAAAAAAATATAAAATATCAAGTTATGGACGCTTACGAGTTGGATCCCGATCACCAAATTGGTTCCTGAGTTTTCTACAGGTAACATAATAATATACGAGTTGGTCCTGACAAGCTTCCATAATAATAAAATGTCAAATAATTTTAAAAAAAAAATTAATTTTTCAAGTTATTATTGTATATTCAACCATTTCATTACAATTTATCATAGACTTAGGACTGTTTAGAATACCTAGGTATGGTTAATGGTTATAACTTAAAAGTGTTGCTAGTCAATCTATAAACAAGTATTATAAGCAATAAGCTTTATAATACACGTATTTGTCAATATTACTAATAATAATATTTTTATCAAATAAGTCTCAATTGATTGAAATAAGTACCTATAAATCTTATATAAAATTGTAATTCATATTAATCCATCAATATTTTATTGTTTGTAAAAATAATTTCCAAGTGTAATAAATATTATAATATCCAATATTACATGTCAATGTGTTTTATGCATTATTCAAAATTTTTATCCTCAGCATAAACAAAATAACTCAAAAATGTCGGTCTAGGTTTTGAATGTTTTGATTTGGGTACATCAACGTTTTCCAAAATTCTGATTAATAATTGACAGTATAAAATAGATTGGTAGTACCTACTCATTTGAAAAAAAAGAAGTTTGTGTCATACTCTTTAAATTGTATACAAATCTAAATAGTTAAAAACACTAAAAATGATGCTTGAGACGTCGATACCTGTACTTGAATATTCTTAAAAATTCCAAAAATCAGAATTTGAAGAAAGAAAATGTAGTTGACCACTCTTAGCTAATCACCCTAGCCCTGTATACACTATATACACTTGGATACTTGGATATATTAAAAAGAATACCCGCTATATCTACCTATTCGCTGTACTATATTTGAAAAAAAATAATTATTTTTTATAAACGATTGAGTTTAAAACCGTATTCTAATTATATATGTACGTTTATATCCTCGCGCTCGCCGTGTACCCGTGGTTGCACATATTAGCTAAATATCTTAATATATGCAGAGATGTGCTCGGAATGATAATCAACAGATTTGGCAACACGGATATCCAGAATACGTGTCGGGAACCGAATGCACGAAATAATACACTTGCACACACCGCGAAAGTGTGTTGCCGTACACTACACACATAATATTAGTTTATATTATATTATAAACATTATTATTATGTGTGTGTATGTGTTTTTTATTCCGCTTTTCAATAACCATAAGTACAAACACTCTGCATATTATAATATATACATCATCGTGACAGTAGGAAAACATTGGTAATCCTCCTGCACATCAGAGGGGGTCATCGTTTTAATAATATATTATTATGGCGGTGGGGTTTAAGTTCGTGGCTTTGCCGCAGAGTTTATATATGTAATATACTATCGTCATGTATATTATGTGCGTCTACGAGAGAGTCGGCCGAGGGCAGGGTATATATGGTAAGACTTTTGTTGTTTGGGTTTTTTTGATAGCTCGTTTAGGGATTGTATTAAAGTTTGCAGTATCGCCGGGTTTGTGCCGCCTTTCGCGCGTTTATATATATATATATATATATATATATATATAGGGCGTTATAAATATTATTTAAATTTAGACAGAACCTGCGGGAAAATGATATACGAACCTTGTTCGTAAAAAGAACAAAGCGGAAATATTTTTGAGATTTTAGAAAATTTGCAGTATAGATGAAATACAGTTTGTACGAGTTTGGTGATCGGTGAACTGTGTAAAATATGGAATAATACCAAAATACGCGTAGATTATCATCCGTTTGAATATATGACGTAATATAGTATATTATAACTATTAATGATATAATATGTTTAGTCAAGCAATGTTAGAACAGTTAATATATTAAACAAAATATTATATAATATATGAATCGCTAAATACTAAAAGGACACATGTCTAATATTTTACAAAAGTTACTTGTAAATTATCAAATTTACCATCAATAAATACATAATTTTGTGTGACTTATTATATAGATATCCAAAAGAAAACAAGAGAAAATATAAATGTAATAACATAGCTAAATATTTTTATAATTCAATTTCTAATTTACAATATAAATCGAAAATATCAACAAAATACAATTTGTTATTCATTATCAGCATATTATAATCTACTGTGTATCATATTTATTATTTTGCGTAAAACGAATAAGAGAGAGAAATAGAACAATGGATGTGTATTTTTAATTTTGACTTAAATCGCGCGGAACGCGAAAAGAGTCTACAGGAGAAAAGTTTTTTTTATATACGTGAAATCATTGCCGTACTATGCATTACTACAAAATAATATATATTATATAGGTTAAGGCGACGGATTTTATTCCTGTGTCGTCTTTGTCGTCCACCGCAAAAACCATTAGACTTTGCGTATGCTGTTGTTTAATGATCCGAAAACCATTTCGTACCCTATTCCGAATACAATAACGCATCATCATAGTATTATGGTAATATAATATACGCGCATTGCACGACAAAAGCTGTTAGACTCGCGCCAATACATTCCGAATATTATTATTATCATTGATTATAAATACTAATATTACGGATGTAACTATATATATATATATATATTGTTTTACCCGAGCAATTGTAAACTGGCGCTGTTTTTTTCAGGTAAAAATGATTGATTTGGCCCAAGTAAAAATAATAATACGCCAATCTCCTCATATCAAATTAGGTAGTAATTATCTTATAATATTTAATAATCATTTAGCATTATCCAGAGAACACGGCGAGGAGACGATTCTTATTATACTCCAAAAATTATTTTGTGTTATTTTCATTTTCATATTATTAAAAGTATGAAAATTCGTTATGGGAGAATTAAATTATATAAATGTAAAAAGTGTAAGTAAAATCTATTTTATTAATTAGTCATATATTTGTCGTATTTATATTTACTGATATTTCTTTATTTTTATACTTTTCAAGCGTGATTTGTAACTATTATTTTTTTTTTTTAGTTTTGGAATTTTGAAATTTAAGTGATTCATGATACACTGTTGATTTTAATATAGGTTTCGGTTTAACATTTTTTTAATTTGGTTATGGTCAATATATGTTAGTCGGGTGAAAATTATCAGGCTTACCGAGTTTACAATCAATCTTTATCATGTACCTGAAATTTCCGGTCTGAGTTTACAACACAAAAGGTAACTGTGGGCACAATTTTTCTATTTTCCCGGTTATTCGACTGATAACATATGTCGTACACAGTCCGTTGTCGTATTGTAAAACGTGTTTGTTAAATTATAAGTAGATAATTATATAATAATATGCATATAGGTAGGTAGAGAGACTAGAACTAATATACCTTAGCTATAATTTATATTATATTATTATAATTACTTCATGAAAAGAAGCATCTCGTGCGCCGTTGTTGTATTATTGCATCGTATTTTTCCACGTGAATTTAAATACACAATTATTATTGTTATCGATAGTTACTACAATCGAAATCGCTTACATTGATCTTTGAGGGGCCTGGATAATTATAATATCCGAATTCAAAAAAAAAAAATAATAATAATAAAAAAAATACAAGAACAATTACATATAATTTTTTTTTTATATCATGTTTTATTTTAAGCCTGCATATTACGTATGAGTACTTAGTACCTACATGTGTTTGTTATAAAATTATTATGTTTACGATTTTTTTTTTTTTAAACAATCAGTTATAGTGCTTTACGTGTATAAGTATAATGTTTTCAGTTGCAGTATGAGTGCGGGCACTATATACGCTTTGAAACTTAGATAAGACTTTCCGCGTCTAAAAGTAAAAAACGGTACTGGAATTTAATAAACTGCAATACACTTAAATCGTAAAAAATAACTATATAGCGTACAAATATGCTATTGCATTAATATAACTAATGATATTAACTATTGACTACGTTTATAATATGATACGATGACGTTAAAAAGATTATAGGGATCTCGCAGATACTTGGATTTTTACTATTATAGTGCCTAAATATATAAAATAACTCCAATTGTCAGTAAGCCAACGAGCGTCGTGGAATTAAAACCATTTTTAAGTCACCATAATATAATAATAATTGTTCAACAATAACATAAATAGGCGTGTCTACGGGTCGTGTCTATCACGCACAGGAACTCGGACACGACTTGCTAAAATGTGTGAATATTAATCACACAATATTAATGTGATATCAACAATTGCGGTTCCTTTTAAATATAAAGACAATTTTTCTTCTCGATTTAATCTTTTTTATTCGTTAATATTTCTATAAAAAAGTAACGATGATGGTTGTTTTTAAATTTGGAGACTCATAATACACTTCTTTTCCTCCACCTGCAGATCTTCACATATTATTACCATATATTTCTATATAATGAGCTCGCAGTGCGCGAACTGCAAAAGAGATCTGCATAATAATATAATTTGCCGTTCAATAAAATTAAAAAATTAAAAAATTTGCATAGAAAATTATACGGTTAGTAAGTTATAATTATACTCCTATTTAACTATATTATACTCTAAGTACAGTAATAGTTTTTCGGATATCGATTCACTGTATTAATATCTCTATATTTTAATGTGTTTGTATTTATTGGTAGGTAACGATTTATATTTATATTCTACGCACGTACATCATTGAATAATTCGTTTTTGTCCAACATCATTCAGATATTTTTCTCTGAACTATTGAAATCTATAGTTACATATTATGACATAATTGTCCGATGTAAACGAACACAGATTTTTATCGAGTAGAATATGTTAATATTGTGAATTATTCTCTGCAAATACAACAAAAAAAAAAAAACAAATAAAAAAAACGTAAATTCGTATCACAAAAAACGAACTCGAGGACGCGCATGCTTTTAAAAAAAATGGACTTATTTAGTATATATATATATATATGTATAATATACCTCGACTTTCAGACTTTACACAATATTTTAACACTAAATTATGCCATGGCGTTTTTACGTCTATTGTTCGAATTCAACAGTTTAACCGTTTTTAGTTGCCGACGCTTTAATTTTGCACATTATTTTTTTTTTTCGTTATTGTTTCGCGTGCTCCCTCTATCTCATCGCTGCATGCGTGCACGTATAAATAATATAATACGCGAATGGACCACGTTCAATTAATTATTGTTATTCCCCCTTTTGTTGCGGCGGCGGCGGCGATGGCGACCGAAAACAACGACGATATAAAATATTGTACGTTAACATTTGTTTCCTTTTTTTTTGATTTTCTGTTGTCCCGTCCCTCAAACCCCCCGCAGAATAGGTACACATATGATATATTATAATATAGATAATATATATAGGTATTTGTGTGTAATACACACACCGTCGTACGGTTGTGTTACGTGCCCACACACACACACATATATATATGAATGTAGTAATGGCGTCCGACTAATTATCTGTAGTGGGCAAGGGTAATTAAGGAATCCCGTCACGGAACGGTGCGTCGGTGTCCACGGAAGAAGAAAATAATAACAATAATACAACAATACTCTCGATTCACCTTGCCGTGACAAGACGTCTGATCCGTGACTGTTTTTGTGGTCGGAAAAAAAAAGAATATATAGTATACAAAATGGACGTCCAGTGACCTTTTTATTTTTTAAACTACCTATATTTCCCCCGTTCTCTGGAAAAGAAAAATTATTGCGAATTTTTTTTTGTCACTACAACACGAGAGTATACAAAATACTATATATATATATAATATAGTACACATAAATACACGTTTTTAACGGTCCCGTAGTTCACGTCTGGGGCCATATTATTTACGCGTGCAATAATCGTCGTGGCAATTAATATTATATAAAACAAACATATTATATTATACGTACGCACAATTTTAATACAGTTATTGTAATTGTAGTAGAAAGACTAAATTCCGGTAATACAAAAAAATTATAGTTTTTTATAGACGTAATCACGATACCATATTATAAAACGCATACCTTATGTATATATACTACATGTGGGACTTGTACACTGCAGTTCAACCAGATAACGAGATCTGCATACGTTAAGTTAATGGATTTAATATAATTGATATATTACTTATATATAAATATATAAATGCAAAAAGCCCATAGTATATTTTTTAACTTACAAGTTGACAAAAAATATTAAGTGGGTACCTACAAAAAAAATTAAGACGTTTAAACACACCAACATAATACTATATTATGTTTAAGTAATCTCACCTACTAGAGATAAGAATTATTGTCTTCCTTTATAACCATATAAAAGACTTTTGGAAACAATCATTTATAAAAATAATTTTAAACTTATTGTATAATATATTTCTTTAAATGTTGGTATGGTATACTCGTATATTATTTGTTATTGTACTTAATATGTTATATTTTGATATATTTATTTTGTACTTGATACAACTTTGGAGTTTATTTCAATAAATAGAATAAAATAAAATAAAAGCAATAAATTAATTTTATTATTATAAAGCTCTTCTGTTGTGTATAAGTAATGCATGCTTTACTTATAATAACATAATTTTATTTTATTGATCTAACGATTTAATTATAGTTTGTATTTTTTTATATATAATCTAAATTGTATATGAAATATTAAATAAGCACATGCCAATACTTAGGTATTAATAAATACTTATATATAGTTTATAAATAAAAAAGTATTATAAATAAGTATTTATAAAAAGTATTATAAATACTTATTTTTATTTATACACTTAGGTATAAATAAAAATAACTCTTTTAAGTATACGCAAATATATAAAATATTATTATTATTATTATTGACATTCCTAGACGAAAAGAGATCACGCAGTATTGCTGTTAATATGTTATAATTATTATTGATTTTCTGCAATCGAAAATATGTTTAGATTATGTTTATCTTTATACCATAGAATAAAATATTACTAATGGTAATATTCTAGTTATATAATCTTATTAATGCATACAAACTTGAACTAGAAATAGCTAAATAATAAATTTCGCTTTTTATCATTCTCGATTACTTAGGTAAACTAGTTAATACCAACCTTCAGGTGAAGTTTTATTTCACTTACCTTAAGGTCTTAAAGTTACACGTGAGTATTAAAAATAATGGGATAATGACTATAGTATTATGTGATACTCGTCGAATACTTTTAAAATTATTATTATATATTTCTAATTTAAATAAATATTTTCTTATACTATTTATTAAAAATGTTTAAATTTTAGAATAATTTTACTTATCGTTACGTATTACCTTGACCAAGAAGAAAAGTCTATATTTGCATACTAAACTTCTTGAATAACCACCCTCGTCGAGTGCGAATATACTTTTAAAAAGTGAGGAATGCTAAAAAAACCCGAGTTAATGAAATGCGCGTTGTAATATGAATCGTGTATTAAAATAATATACATATATATATACGCTTTCTCGAATATAGCACAAGACGTTTTTGAATTCTGATATTTCGAGACGCGGGAGCGAAAAAAACTCCTCGATTTTCAGAAGTTTTGTCGAGTATACGGTGCAAGTCCCCGTTACATGCATAAAGTCTAAGTAGACTTCGGGCCAGTGGCAACATTGGCTGTGTTGTGCATGTGTGTGTGTGTGTGTATGTGCACGCAGTGGGGTAGATTATGCAAATTGATAACAACCGTACAAAACAAAATAACATTAGGGTGTATGGAAAGAAGAGATCTAAAACCTAAATGGAAACAGTCGCTGCGGGGGAGAAAGGGGGCGGCGAAACCTTGTTTCTTTCTAAAAGAGTCTGAGAGAGGAATGAGAGTGCTGCGGATCGGGGGGGGGGGGGGCTGAGAGAAGCGAAATAGATTTTTTTTCCTCTCGCAAAAGCGCTTCTTCGTATTTTATTTCTTTTTCGTTTTTTCTTCGTTTTTTTTTTCATCACGTCGCCCTATATTGTGTGTAATATGAGGCTTTGTTCTTAAATTTAGTGGAATTATACACAGGGAGACTCGTCGTATACTCCTTCGGCAATTTGAATATTACAATGTTTCCATTTCTTCGCGTGTCCGTATATGCGCACCTATATATAGCGGCGGAGGGGCAGAACACATTTCGTTATGTAAGCATATAATGTAATCGTTTTCCTTAATAGTTTTTCATTATTATTATTATTATTTTATACATTTTCAAAAATAGATTCACCGTAATTGGGTATTTTCAAAACGCAAGAAACTGTAACGGAGTGTAATTACAATTTTCACCACACGGGATTTCGGAGAAAAAAAACATATTAAGAGTTAATTGTTGTTACCAGAGTTGTTGCCCATTTTATAGTTTTTTCGACTGGAACCTTGTCATTCGCTATGTTATTTTCCCCATCGGGATTATTTTGTTATTATTATTTTTTTTTTTTTACCTGATTGTAAGCTTTTAGTGCGGAACTACCGCGACCGGATATCCTGTACACGCGAGGAAAAATATAAAATAAAAACTGATAAATTGAAATACATAACATATTTACCGACCATTTTTTCGTAACTGAATTTAGTGATGAAATTTAGGTATACCTATTCTATAATATTCTGAAATTAATTTATATATTGCAATATATGTTATTTTTTTTGTGTGTGTATAAAATACGTTCACAATATGAGTGATGACCGATGAGTTTATCCATAAACATTCAACTATGTGACAGTTGTAATGATGTTTCTTAATATTTGAATTTAAAATTTTATTAAAAAATATTAAATTCATTCTTTTTTGTTTTTGGAAATTTAACTTGTTTTTCACCAGTCGTGGGATGAAAGTTACTAAACATTGATGTTACTCATGTGGCTACGTTGAATTTAGGTTTCACAAAAACAATACAATGTGTGCACTAACTGTCATACCAGTCTTGTTAAGAATACATTTAAAATATATTCAGAATTTTTTTTTTCTATTATTAATCTGTTTTTATGACAATAACATATTATAGATAATAATATTATAATAGCTTAGCAATATTATTAATTACATATAGCAATATAGATGAGTCTTTTAAATAATATTCGTATTAAATTATATTATATTATATACTGGCCCAACACCTCGATCGTGGATATTAATGGATGTATATCCAATTTAATGGCAATATATAGGAATTATAAACTATATTTACTATATTATATTTGAGTGATTGTTCATTTTTTGAAAATTATCAAATCTCAAAGCTCTCTGTTACACGTCATTATTACCGTACTTGAGATTGAATACTTTTTTTAATGTTCATAATTACAATACCGTTGAACGAGCGCGCGATAAAAACACGCTCGTCTTCGTAGAAAATAGCTTCATGATACGACTTTAGCAGCTTACCACGTTTATATATTATATATAAGTACCGATTTTCAGGTAAATCTGAGACGTCTTATATACTGCAGTCGGTTGGGGTGCGACCGCACGTATACCTTTATATATACATAATAATATAAGAACGTGTCGTTCTGTAGGCTACGAGTCTTATATATATATTACGCGATGTCGTCGGAGATTGTTGGTAACTATATAATATATATATATATACACATTATAGTAGTCTATCATTTCTCTAAAAACGGCTGTGAAACGTCTTGAATTCCAAATCACTCGGTCGCGCGTACGATATATAGTTCTCTTGAGGGAAGGTGTGGCGAAGAAGAAGGATGATGAGGAGGAGGGTGAGAGTTTATAAGACGGTGGTGTGTATGTGTATAACGTATATATATATTTATATATATAAATATACACACTCGCCGTTATATATATATATATATATATATATATATATATATATATATATATCAAAATAAACGTTACGATCATGACCGGCATTTTGGACGTGTCCCTACCGCCACCGACCGACCGATCGTGGGTCCCGATAATATGGAAATTTCGTTTCCTTTACGACTTCCGCCAACGTCCGGTCGGCCGAGTTCGCCGGGGGTAATTTCGGGGCCGCCGCCGACGACCTATGCCGACCGACCGACCGACCGACCGACCGACAGTGCGGCGATGTCCAAGCCGCTATGTATATAACGCAGCACCGGTTTATATTATTGTATATACGTACGTGCGTATATATTATACACCCGAAAAAAAACTCACACACACAACTTAGAAACTTCCTGTGTTTTCCGTGCCCCAAAACAACAACTGTCGTTTTTTTTGTTTTGTTTTAAATGTTATAGCGATCACGCACGGAATATATTAAAATATAGGTACCTACCTACACATTATATATATATGTGTGTGTGTGTGTGTGTGTCTAGATAAAAATTGGTTTGTTCCCGCTGTCGTCGCCTCGAGTCGACCTCTTCCATAATATAATCTCGCATGTGATATTAAAGGCATTTCGATATATTGTTATTTAGACACGTTCATTGTTTTTCCCGTACAAAAGTGATACAATTTAATGTTTTAAGAAATGTGACGGAAATGCGTGAGAAGGAAATAATTTAGACTTTAAACCGCAGCTGCAGGTTTTGTTATTATATTAATTAAAAATATATCACTACCACCACTGCGTTATTTGCCTAAAAAATATAAAAGTGCCGTGTAGGTAGTTGAGTAAATAAAATGTGCCCAACTGCATATTATTATTCTTTACGCAATAAATTATTACATAATGTGCATACTAACATATAATATATACTATACAGCTGCAGCGAGTCGCTGAGTTTCATGCACCTACTTACATTTTCGATCACAATTTTTATTATTAATCGATAATAATCGTTATCAGTCGTAAACAATAGCTGCAGCTATATACTATTCGAGATGACGAGATTTCTGTTGGACTATCTATTATTGGCGAATGACTATACTATTCGTGACAATAATACACTTCAATAATTTATTATTCCGACCAAAACATAATAAAGGCGATGCTGGTTTTCGTTTGAAGTGTTTGCCTAACGTGAAAATCCGTTAAATGATTATTTTTGGGTCAACAGCCATTATTATATATTTAACTGGACCATAATCGTGTTTTTTAATTATTTGAGTGCTTACGTTTGTATGAGCACAGTACACACTGCAGGTACTAAAATGTGTTAAGATAAAAACTGTGATACTATATATATTTATTATTTTGTTTGGTTTATTTGTTTAATCGCTTTGATAACATTTTTACCTATGTTACTGTCTATCTATACATTATACCATATATTTTCTAACAGTTAATACTTATTCATTGTTATTGTACAGTGTTTTATGATATTAAACTGACACTCACCACAATAGTATACGCGTAATGTCAATATGTCGAATGCCTATTTGAATAATTATTAGGTAATGCGAAGAAATGCTGTAGGTATACAAAATTAATATTGTAGGTATAAACATTTTTAAAATAATATGATAATACGGTCCTTTTTTGTTTTACCTTTGAAAAAAAAATCGAATTAATTTAAATTAATCAACCATATTTAACTTACATTTTACAACCACGATCATTGTACAATTATCGAAGAAGAATATTCATGAACTTATTACATTTTTTTTTAATGCTACTTTTATTAATTATAATTAATAACTGTTATTTCTACCTATAATTAGCAGGTTATATATTAATGTAAACTAAAAAGTATCTTTATTACTTAATTATAAAATAAAAATTATCTATACATATACTATTATGCCTACCCTGCGTTTTATATATATTCTTAAGTGTTTCATTATTTATTATTGTATTAAAATTTAATATGTAGATGATTATTTAAAACTTTGATATAGATACATATGTATTTACATTTTTTTCTACTCTATCAAATATAGCTAGAAGGTATTATTGACTTTTAAGAGTCAAAGATATGCTAATAACTGCAGCAGATCACTATAAGTTTGCATATAAATTATATTATCGCGCACTATATATGCTTGACCCAGATGGTTATGAAACAAATGTATTATTTACTTCGCTCAATTCTTAACTGCAGAGAATTAAGTTAATATTATTTCACTCCGTAATTAACTTTTAGAGTTATAGTTTAGAACATATTACATTGTTTTTATCATGTGGTATTGTGAACTGAGGGAGAATCGCATTAGCATAACTTCCCCCGTTTGCATTACTTATCCATACTCCCAAAGGACTTGAAAGAGTAACTCCTATAATAGTCCTATGACAATAATTTGTAAGCAATTACCTAATATTATATTGTTTTGCTGTGGTTATGTATTCAGATATTATGGCCATTTTCATAAAACCATATTCTTTAATATTATACTTATTGTTTTCTCAATACCACATCATAAATCAATAAATATTACCGAAACCGTCGAAGAAGTTTCCCTGTTTTACGACAAAGGGATTATTAACTTTTAAAAGTGTCTGCGTTGTACCACTGCACCTGCAGCTGTTATCCAGTGGTGTTAAGTATAGACAATAAAATAAAATTTAATTTAATTTAAAAAAAAAATAACTGGAACTTTCTGGTAGTTTATTTGAGATCATAATGTATTGCGTTTTATAATTAGTCAGTGTTATTGCTATCAAATATATTAAATTAGCCAATTTATCATGTCAATTCTAATCTTTTAACCATAATATTATAACAAAAATTATAATATATACAATAGACGCCGATTATATAAGACTCACAGATATAAGGTTCAAAATCACTTAAAACAGTACGGACGTATTCAAATTCATTAAAAAAATTCGGTTATATGACTCAAATTCCGTAAGAAAAATCGTATAAAATAAACTTGTGTGTTGGTTATTACCTATTACTGGTTCATAATCATGCTATATACTATGTATGTACAACAAATTTTATCCCATTTCAAATTTATAAAAGTTTAAAATTTATATGGAAGTTAATACGTATACGTATTAAATTAGTAGTAATATGTACATATATGTACTACATATCGCTTATAATTATTTAATAATATCTAATATGTACCGCACCTAATGGGAAATAAGTCGGTAGCAAAATAAAGTTAATAATCAATTAAAATTTTTGTTCGTTTTTTTTCCCGCTTCGCTTATCACATTCAATCGGTTATTAAGACTCGCTTTGTGCTGGTTTCAATGCGAGTCAACCGTGTTAGTAAAATTAATAAAAAAAAAATAAATATATATATATACAAAATACAACGACATACGGTGGCTGTGGCCTGTGCCGCCGCGTACTCGTGTACACTATATGAATGTGTGTGCGTGTGTGGGCGGCGCGCGTTATTGGGGCCACTTCCTACGGCGGCCTACGGTACAAAATGGACGGTACACAGTGCGTCCACTTGGTCAGTTCTGCCGACCGTGTCGTGCTGCATATATATTGTACTTTTGTACTCACGATTTTAAACCCCATTTCCAATGACAACATTTATACGTATCCGCTATTCATTACACAGTAGACGCCGCTTATAAAACTCACATTGGGACCAGCACAAAGCGAGTCTTATAACCGATTGAATAAACAAATATACGCTTACAATTATTATACATTACATAAGAGTGTGTCTAATAACAATAATATGCTTCTTGCCTCCGCGATTTAATTTAAATTTAATATATTATAAAAATATAAATACTTGCAGTACCTATCTATGCATACATTTTTTTCAACTTCTTAATTATTTCTAGCAATTATCCAAGTCAATTATTCACATTTTTTTTTTTTTTTTATATTCAAACAATCTGTTTATACTATATATTCAGTATTTTATAGTAGCACTTTATATAGTGTACATATTGTATTGTATGTTTATAATGTGGTGGAATTAAGTTTAATTAAATTATAGAGAGAGTATAAAAACTACAGGTAGTCTACAACTTTTGTTATACTAAATAACGTTTTTTGAACGATGAATTTCTCACCAGGTTTAAAAGTTTGCTAAAATTGTTCAATTCAATTATGCAACCTTGCAGTATACACAACTGTGACTGAATATAAGTATAATATATTATAATTCGCTCAAAAAAATGTAAATAATGAATTTTTTAGTGAAATATATATACTAACTAAACAATTACATGAACGAATAAAAAGCGTCTCGATTCAAATATTTAATGCATATATAATACATGCTATTATATTTTAATCGTAAATTATTTAAAAATGTTAATTATACTTAAACTTCAAATTACATTATCATAATTTTTAATTACAGAGCGCGTGCATGTTTTCTCAAACATATATTTAAAGTCTTTATACAACATATTATTTTCGTATGGTTTTTTCGATAATTATTGGTGTAGTATTTAGCAAGTATAAAAATAATAAAGAGTAATAAATAATGAATAATCCATCAACAACATATAAAGTGACTAACTTTTAGCTTTAAATACATAAATATATTAAAATATAATTTTATCTCGTAGAATATTATATTTAGCAGACATATAAGATACTATATAATATGGAACCTACTTATATAGCTTTATACAATTATACTATATTTATACAGATTTAGATTATTAAATTAAGACGTTTCTTAATATTATTATGGCTCTTGATTTGAATAATGATTTTTTAATAACAATCAATCTAATATTTGTCATGTATATATATATATATTATAATATCATGCATAATATTTATAGTCTTACAATTTTAACATACTATTTCTGTAGTTTTTTTCATAAATAAAAGAAACTATTTTTTCTTGTATTGTTTTTAAATAAAACACAAACAAATTTCAAGTATTTTTTTACAGTTTTTATGTAATATTAACTTTACTACTATAAAGCTATAATTTTTTATAAACGTAACCTATACCGTAAATATGATTAAAAATACAATTTTAGCTATAATTGTTAGTTTGAAATATATACAATACATATCTAATATCTTTACATTTAATTTTATTTGATTTACTTATCTATATTGTAGTCTTAAATATAATATTGTAAAGTATAGTATATAATATTGTATAACTTATATACAAATTATAAACACAATTTACCTAAAAGGTTATATAACGGTTGATATTTTTAGTTATTTTTATAAGTTACTTATATGAGACTGTTAACACTATAATAAGTGTTTTATAATTTACTTAGAAGCTTCTACAAACTTCAATCGTAATATTTTTTATTCATTCCCAAAACTGTATTATTTTATGTTAATATTAGTGAAATATCGTGTATTTTAGTTGGCCAGGTTTATTTTGTGTAGCTCAAACGTTTAATTGAAAAAGTATATAGGTACGATTATATTATTATTGGCTTGAGGATTTTAGCTTTCCAAAACACAATTCATTTTTTATTCAATAAATAATTCTAAAAAATATAATAATAATAATTCAAAAATAATTTTTTATTCCTATATTTACATAATATAGGTAATAATGTACATTTGGTAAAGTATATTTTTAAAGAGTTTATAATATATTATCATAAGATGTATTATACTATTTTATACATTGCTGAGAATTCAAAAATATAAAACCATTGTTCCTGTAAATATAATAATATAAAATTTAGTTTCACTATACGCGAATTCGCCGTTATAATAGCAATATTTCAAAGTCAACGACTATATGATGGATATTCAAGTTTGTGTCGGTAGGTGCGTACGCAATTGCAGTAAATTTATGCAAAATAATATGGACTACTTAACGCGACCACTTTTAATTGCTCCTAACCATCGACGGTGCGAGCCAGCAGGTGTAATTTACGATTATTATTATTATTTTACATTATAATACATTAGGTAGGCAGGTACGACGCACACGCGATATAATATTATATGTTCGATATACTCGAAAAACGACGATTCGACTTATCGTTATCAGTCTCGGGAATCGATCGGTTCCGACAACAGTAGGTAGTAATAATATGATAATAAAAAAAAAAAATAATAATAATAATAAGTGCATAATAGAAACGTAGGCATAGGTAGGTAGTGTGCGTGACGACACGCGGAAATGAAAATTATAATTCACTACGGTGGAAATAATTTATGCACAAGTGCGTTTGTGTGTGTAAGTTTGATTCGCAGTTTGTTTTGTTTGATCACATACCTACCTGTGTGCTGTGTCCTGTTGTATAGTCGTGACTCTTAAGCGAAGAGAGTAAATCGAAATAATATACAACCTAGATAGGTTAGATATATTATTATAATATGCAGTTCCGATTATTAAAAGAAACGATGACTACGTGGTGCGGATTAAGACGAGTCGATCATACCCAATATAATAATATTTTGCCGGAGATTTTCGTAATGCATACATAATATTAATCATTACAATATTACACGCACTGTCCATAATATCCTTCAAAAACGCAATGGAAATTCTTAGAAAAAAAAAAAAAAAAATGTTTTACGCTAGAATTTTAATTTATGTTCATTCGTTTGGGATCTTTTTTTTTGTTTTATCGCAGAGGTTTAAATGTTAATTGTAAACCGACAATATACATGATATAATGGCTACATAATATCACGTTTATAGCTCCTAACCATTAATTATTTACCATTGACACGTTTATTAAATAAATATTAATTATTTAACCTGCAACAAGTAAATAATGTTAAAAATTAAAATGTTTGTATTTTTTTTTCCCCGAAATTATTAAATAACAACTATAATAACATTATGTAACACAAAATAATTTGTGATTTTTTTAATATTGCACATTATATCTGCATAATCGGATTGTGTTTATTGCTAATCACGGATAAAAATGTAGGTAATGTTTGTCAATATTTAATAAAAATTAAACGAAATTATATTTTTTACCATATTTACAGCCACATTTAAATAGATAGCGATGCACATTTAAAGTTTGGATGACTACAAGTGAGAAAACATTTAAGTTGTAAAAAAATTAAATCTACGGGTATAGGCGTATAATTACAACGTCAAAATTTTTTCAAATTTCATTCCGTAGTAATCGGGTACTATAATAATGTAAATAATATAATAAATATTCTTTACATCGTATAATAATAATGTGCTTAGATATTCGAAATCAATTTATACAAACAAAATTCAACTTTCACATTTTAATATTTTTTAATGCACTATTTGCAAATACCCGTTAATACAATTGTAAGTACCTACTGTTTACGACTTTTGTGTTGGACTACACCTATCTATCGGCTACGTACTGGTTTGTTTTGTTTTTTATTTTGAAGCGGGCTTCAAAATGTGTGGCCAGTGGTCGTCACAATCCGTCATCTAATATGAAATATACTGGAGGTTTACGTCGAACAAGAAAACGTTGTGAAAGTCGGTTTATTTATCTTTAAATGAAATCATACGGTTCAATGCATTTTATGGAAATTTAATTACATTAGGTCTATTGGATTTGATGCGAGTGTTTACTTTCCGGAGTTTGAATAATGTTGTTGGCGGTCGGATGTTTCGGCGGTTTATGATTGGTTTGTTTGATTATTGCTACGCGCAGTGGTGGAAAAAGTTGTTTTTCTAAGAGAAAGCCATCGTGACGAGCAGGCTATGGTCGGTCATACATCTCCGCGAAATCTCGTGCGAATTTTCTTTCGATAATTGGATCTATAATTGCAAACGGTCGTGGCGATTCGCCGTTATTGGGCGGCGGTCGATTCTTCCCGTCGTACAAGCAGCAACGGTGCGATGCAGATCGATACAATCGTGTTTGGAAAACGTTGAAAATTCAAAAGTTTGTTCGGACGGGGCGCAGGCGAAATATAAACGCGCGCGGTACAATAATAATGACAATAGCAATATATCGTCTCAAAGAATAACTCGTCTCGGATTTGGGCGGTTGGTCGTCAGATGGCGCCTCACGTACCGGCCGGTGGCGACGCTGCAGCCGGAGCGCGGATCGTCGCGACGGGGGGGCGCGGTTCGAATGCCGCTGCAGAGACGCGGCGGCGACACGCGCGCACGCAACGACAACCGAACAGCGGCGAAAACGATATGGAATCGGCAAAAAAAAAGGGTCTCGTAACGAATACGATCGCCGAACGGGTCGTCCGCGTGAGCAATAGTACCCGGTAGGCATGTCCGTGCGTTATGATAACCACACACGAGTATTATACGTATTTATTACGGTTTGACGTGGGCGACCGGCGGCGGCGGCGGCTAATTAAGCATTGCCCGCGCGTCCGACGGCCAACGCGGCGCGCAGCGCACGCGAACATAACCGCGGTTCCCCGCGGCGGCGCGCGCACAGGCACCGGCGGACCCTTCGGATCGCAATGACCGCGGCCGCCGTCGCGTTGCGCGCGCCGTTACAGACACCCCGGTACGGATTTATACCTGCGTGCGTGTACCGGAGACGGACCGAAAGAAAATTGCTCCGCGTGTTTTTGGAGTGCGTTGACGGATACGTTTGCGTTCGAGGCGTTTTCGTCGTGATGTGTTATATCGCGCGTTCGGGGGGGGGGGGGGATATACGACGAAAGACGATTGAAATTTGTAAACGTCGCGAGACAAAAAACACGACGAAATATTAATTAAACGGCGCCGTGCACAACGAGAACGTAATAATTCAAAACCCATTCGAATGTCACAATAACGTAAAAATATTTATTTCGCGTGATTTATTATTGTCATAGCGAAGAATTTGTCTTAATACGCGTGTTATTCGTAGCGTTAGATATTGTTTTTAACGGTAAACACAAAAGTCGCTTGACATTTAATTTCTGAAAAACGATAAACGCGCGACTTTTTTTTGTAACGTTTTACTTAATAACGATAAACGTTAAATCTTTTAGATTTTAAACAATGCAAAGCGATTTTTTTTTTTTCAAACGCAAACCCTAATTATGACGGTACAATATTATATAGACTTTCATCATATTATTTCTCATCGCATTTCACGTGGACTTGGAAAAGTCTTATTTCTCCTCGTTACTCTAAACTATATTGGGACGTATCTACAACGACGAATGAGTTCGTGTAAAGGCAGTGAATATCATTACATTACATGATTTGATCGCCATTTATCGATTGGGCGTAATATAATCAATAACTAATATTGCAGTAGTATAATACGTCTTGTATTCGATGACCGACGTAATATATTTACCGTTGGGATGATCAAAAACAGTTTAGTCGAAGTGATTTATCAATGTCTTTCGTCGTCGAATTATTTCCCGTAGTATAGATCTATACGCATTTGTGCAGATCTGTACATTCAGAATATATAGTAAATGTTTGGTATTTGGCACACCAAACATATTATAATTATGCGAAAACAATTTCAAAAATATAAAATGTTCTTTTATCGATATTTTTATGGTTTATTCTTTGTGGCACTTGCACACGACTATAATATGTCTAATAAACACGAAGCATATTTAAGAAGGATGCTATTTACGTCGATAAAACAAATCGCGAGATCTGAAATGTACAAAATATTACAATATGTAAACGACGTACTGGTTATTATACGTAATAATATCAAGTGGTCGTCGCCAGTAAATAAACGAAAAACATATAATCCTGAAGTTTATCGCGGTTACCATACTATAATAGGTACAGATTTAAATGCTAAATACATTGTTGTTGGTATTTAGACACATTCACACATAGAAACCGCATTACATAAAGGCGTATACGGAAAAGATTGCTGCTGGCGCGTACAGTTTAGCCAGTTTAAGTCTTAAATTGGCGTACTTGTGCTCGCGTATATACAAGTGGATATTATAAAAACGTCGGTCGCCGTACGAAAACTACTTGATTATGTAAAAATATGCAAAAAAAAAAAAAAATATAATAAATAAAAATGCCGGATTCGAGTTGTTTAGGTGCCGCACAGCCGCGGCGCGATATCTATAATAGACGAGTTTAATATAATATAATACGACGACGATGGTCCGATTGAACACATCGAAAAACGTCAATTGAAATTCTTGGGGTTTAATGTGACTGCGCGCCGCCTTGTCACCGCCGTCAGCGTGTAGCGAATTCATATAACGTATTATATATTGTATTATATTATATACTAACGCGTTACAGCTAGTAAAATAATAAAATCACGAACGTTTGTATGTGTGCAAAAATCTTCTCGTTTTACCGTATAATAATATTATATATACGCGTATATACAATAATATATTTATCGATAAAACCACCGTAAGCATCCAGACTTTTGTCGAGCACTTATATGTATATATATATATCGCTACCTATGTATATACTAAAATAAAATGTCGGTAAATCGTGATTATCTACCTATATATATACCTAACGATCGTCTTTTATATAGAATTTAGTTGAACGAAGGTTAGATGTATATATATATATATACGCGTTACTGAAACATTTTGCATTTCCGGTCCCATAGTGCTGCACGCACACACGCGGATATTTACGTACGTGTATCCGGTAAGAATATAATATAAGCGACGCGTATTGTATATGTATCGTATATATATATATATATGTGTGTGTGTGTGTGTGTGTGTGTGCGTATGTATAGGGAAAATGTTATCACGCGCGTTGGGATTTCGCGACGGCGGTGGTGCGATATATCTATAGGTAAGTATATATACACACAAACACACACACACACACACACACTGCACGTCGTCGCGAAAGTTCTTTTTTATTTTCGATCCCTCCACCAACACACCTACCCCGATAGCGTACTTAGGGGTTGTCTTGTCACGAATCAGATGATGAGCAGGAGGGGGTGGATTTCGTTCTATAGAAAACCTCGCGACCGACATTGGTGCCAAAAACTCTCGACCTGCAGCAGACGTAGCGCTGTTAAATCACACATCACCCACCGGAATACGCGTATATAATATAATATAATACGGATTTTCATTTCGATTAGGCATATAATATTATTGCTCAGATTGTTATATATTATGCGCGTATATATGTGTTGTTGTGGATGTATATAAAGCGTATATGTTGACTACCCACGCCATCGTTTTTACTATAGATTATTGGTATATTAAAACCAGTAGTACGACTCTGTTATTAGAATCATATACATGAATATGTATTTTAAATCGATCCACGGCATTTATGGCGGCCATTGGACGTAACAATACTACATTACATATATTTTAATAAAAGTGCTAATACACACAAATTTAGAAAAAAATAATTAATAAATAAATAAATGAAAAAAAATTACATAGTTCATAATTATAATTTAAAAGTTTAAATTTTATATATATTTACGAGAGAAAGTCATATTTGATTGTAATGAGATGAGTTTTGGATAAGAATTGAATGATGGTTGATCTATTTGTTAGAGTATCTATCTGCAGACCGTCTGCAAATACGCTACAGTTGGGTTACTTCAGTAATAAAAATTCCAACTGCAGCAATTTGGAAAAAGGATTTTATTAATTATATAATAGATAAATAATATATTTAAATATCGTACAACAAGGTCGTCTAACTAGTTTTGTTAATATTGAAAATATATTATGTCGATTATAAAAAAAAAATATACCAATGATAAAGTGTATAACATATCTACAACAGTTATAATAAATCTCATGCGAAAATTGTCAATTAAAAAAAAAAATGTTTATTTCCATAAAAATAAATTTTATATTTCAACATCATAATGATATAATATAGGTGGTAGAATATCTATAGGTATTTATCTTGTTTTTTGGAGAAGTTTTATTTCTCTTGCTGTAAACATTTTTTTTTTCTATGTATAAACAAGAAAATAAAAGATAATTGATTATAAATATTGGTTTTGAATATTAATTTAAT
Organism: Pentalonia nigronervosa; assembly: GCA_014851325.1. Classification (NCBI taxonomy): domain Eukaryota; kingdom Metazoa; phylum Arthropoda; class Insecta; order Hemiptera; family Aphididae; genus Pentalonia; species Pentalonia nigronervosa. The sequence goes on along the minus strand of JACXSJ010000999.1, from coordinate 83,608 downwards.
GTAGGTAAGTACCTAATCATAGTTGGTATACAAGAGAATAAAATATATACCTATATCTACTACATTTAAGATAACCGACCATTATATATTTATAAAATATATATTATAGGCTATATAACTGATATTATTATGTGCAACTGTTTATAGTTAGTACTTTAAACATACGTAAATCGATAAGCTGCGATAAACAAATCAAAATATACAATGGAAAAGTCGAATAATGACTTTATAATAGAAACCGCTACCGTACTGAATAACATTACGTAGCTATTATATAAGCGCAATGGAATTTGCGAATTAAAATTAAAAGTTTCCAAATTGAATAATCATTATACTTTGATATTATAAGCCTTGAACACTGAAGTGTACGTAATTCTAACGGCATAGCAATGCAAAATCGTATGATGCGAATAATAAAACAATGTGGCGAATTTGTTGTCAATTCACACCTCTCGGCCCTGCAGCTGCAGTCTGTATACCACGGTATACGCATAATATAATTATACACGTATGTGATTACCACCCCTCACCCACTCGCGTATTTGAAGTACCTACTGCACAATATCTACAGTATATTTTATTTTAATTTTTAATTTTGTACTAGATTGAGGCTTCAACATCACAGGTTACTTTAGCCTATAGAGAACACTGTAAAAAATAAAAAAAAAAAATGGATGAAAATAAATCGAAAGCCACAATTTACTAGATTTTTACAATGTCAGAAATATGCGTATTTCGTGTTCTATATAGATAAGCTCGTTAATCAAACGATTGAAGTGGCCAGATCAGAATTTTATTTTGTCGGTAGTTATTTTAAGATTACCAGTCGCAGACAGAGAATAATCTATCCATAGGTTTTCCCGTAGTATTATATCATACTGGCGATCTGTTATTTGGGACCCCGCAGCTGATCCACGATCATGGGGTCCCCATTAGGCACAATAATATTACGCGCCTACGTACTGCACGCCTGCACGACGATTTAAATAAATGTTGTCGGTGTACACGATTATAATGATATCGTATCGGACGGGCGAGTAAATATGCGACACGAGTTTTCGAACCACTAGAGCGAGTGCTCTACACGACCAAAGCTCCTCCGCCCGACCGCCGTCGTCATCGGCGGCGGCGGCGGCGGCGGCGACGACGACGAATACTACGACGACGACGATGACGCCGGGAGGAGTGGCCTCATGAATATGCATACATCTCGGCCGATGATCAAAATCCCGGTCGGCGCGTACCCCGTTCGCCCATTGGTCTACAGCGGGCGGGTAAAGCGCGCGAGTGGCGAGGGGGAACGGATGATGGTGTACATAAACACAAAGGGACGCGCGCGCGGGATGTTGGCGCGGACGATGACGTGGAGGAGGAGGAGGAGGAGGTGGAGGAGGAGGAGTAAGAGGAGAACGAGGTGGGGAAGGTGGCGGCGGCGTGTGCGGGTGTGCGTGTGTGTGTGCGCGCGCTCGTGTGTGGGTGGGCGCGGGAGCGCGTGCGCGCGGAGGGGCCCCGCGTTGGCTTCCTTGTTTACACTGGCGGCGGCGACGGGAGACACGGATCGCGCGGTTCTGGGTCCTGTGGTGCGGCGGGGCGGCGGTTGAGCGCGCGATAATTTGCTTAAATTAATTACCCCTCGTGCGGCGGTGGCGGCGCCAACCCCGTCCACCGCTGCCACCGCCGCCGACGCATCGCCGTGCCGCCTCGTCTATGCACGTATATACCTACAGCCGCAATACAATGTACATAATATATATATACTACATTTTCGCGTATAAAAGGTATACCTAACCTACATATATAAGTTTAAAATTATCGGTATATAATACTACGATAGTGAATAATAATAATGTTTAGTGAAACGAAAAGTAAGTATTGGAATTATATAATACCTATATGCATAGGCTGTTGATTTTGTGTCGTATTATTTATTTGAACAATGCTATATAATATAAAATATTTATCATATTAAATGGAAAAAAATTGATTTGGTGTAGTAACATTTATAGATAATAATATGATATAAGGTGCGAGTATTTATTGTTTTGTTATAACACATTTATTATATTGTGTATAGTACATTTTTGACGATCTCATTACGTGCCATCCGTTCGCATATTTATAAAATATATATTTGTCAATGTGAACTATCATACATTCATATACCATTATTTTTGAATGTGTCGTAGACATATTTATATTGGTACCAATATACCATTGGATTGGTAACTTAAAATGTCAAACGTAAAACTATACTCACAAATTACTAACTACACTAAATAATAATATATAATATGATATAATTGTTCCGTATTAGTCATCTGAACTTATAAATTATAATATAAATACTATTATTATACTTACAATATCTTTGCTTGTGTCTGATTTTTAACAAAATTGGTCTTGTACAGTCTATATATGTATCAATAGGTAAGTATGTTTAGGACATTTCATAATGTATGATTTTAAAGTGGACGGAATAATACTCTGAAATTTGGTTTTACAATAATTAAAAATATTTTCAAAAAGTAATAATATTATCATTATGTCATTGAGCCTATTAAAAAATATGAATAAAAATACTAAGTACATATTAGCAAATATATATTATAAATATAATGTTTTATATAACTTAAAATTAGTTGAGTATTTTTTAAATGTATAAAAGTTAAATATCACGAGGTAAAATATATTTTTTTGGCTCCCGGTGTATTCTAAATATTTCCCAAACAATATCAACAACAACAATAGTAATAATAATAATCTGTTTAATTAGTACCTAAGTAAAAAGCACTGTAAACGCATATTGAATATATAATTATACTCAAAAATGAATATTTATGACTCCACATTGGAGCGGAGCAATGAAGTTCAGGATCTCAATACTTGGTTGATAGTTCAAGGGTTTCTGAAGAATAAATATTTGTGCATTTCAATTAAAAATCAAACAAGTTGATATTCATATTTTTTAATATTTAATAACTAAATTTATTTTTAATATCAATGATATTCAAATTAAATAAAATAATTTATAAATTATCACGGTTATATTATAGTAGTTTCAGTAATAAAATAATAAACGTTTATGCAAATTACTTTACTAATTTTAAATATTACAATTTTGATACAAACTTGCTTCGGTTATCACTAAATAATTCGATTTAGCTGTTTAATATAATCGTTACTTAGTTGGGTTATAAAAAACTGTTATAAAATTATACTAAATAATAGAGAGAGCTAGTATTGATATATTACAATATGGAATATAGATATAAATTAGATAGTAAATCGACAGTATATAGAAATATTTAAGAGACAAAAGGGAATAACTAAATATACATAATATTATATATGGATTTTTTATATTTTTTTACTCAGTCAATTTCTTTATGTATTTTGATGATACAATAAGATTGTTTTAGATCTTGTACCTATGGTAAATTTACTATAGAAGAGAGTCACGTAAAATCTTAAGCACGCTTTTTCATTGTTACAAGAAAGTAGAACGTATTTAAAATTCGATCATGCACTTGCAAATGAACATTTAATATATATATATTTATATACGTATAACTCAAAAAAGACACAATACAGTGTATACACTGTAAGTGTATTTGTGTGTGTGCAATGTGTATATGATGTAATAATGCGCCTTGCCGCCGCAAAAAACCGTATAACTTAATAAAGTGTTTAAACCTTAAAGGATTTTGTAAAATACATATTGTATTTATTCTTACTTTTAAAAATATATGTTAACATGCGTCTTTAGAATTATTTAGTACACATTTTACGTGTTCCGTATTATCATTATTATTATTTTATTTATTTTATTAAAAAATTCAGAGATAAAACGTCAACGATAAAATTTATATATACACTACACAACGAACCTATATAATATACAACCGCGGCACAGAAGGTGTTATTATTATTATTATTTTTTTTTTTTTTTTTACAGGAACTCGATCAATATTCACCAATAATAGCTATGGGTATTATTTTCTTATGTGGGACACCAGAACGCTTCCTCAATTACGCTCGAGGATAAAAAAAAAAGTTACCGGAACAATTTTTTATGTCATTTTTATTATTATTCATTTTCGTCTATCTTCTCCGCCATTTATGCATAACTTTTCCCCTTCGTTAAAATAAAATATATATATAAAAAAAAAAACCCGGGAGCAACAAAGTTTCACCGCGCCGTTTGAATATTGTTTTTCAACATTTTTCATTTGTATACGGATTGAAATAAAAAAAAAACCTGTAAGAAAAAATACACGTTTTTATTTGTGATGTCTCTTAACTATATACACAGCGTCGTCGATGACGGCGGTAAAGTTTTTGCCACCTTATCAGCTCTCGTCTAATATAATATTATATCTATATATAATATAATAATATAGTGCACAGTGCCGTCGTCGTCAGCATGTTTCAGAGACACAATTCTATAATAGGTACCTGCTGTATACGTATAATATAGGGTGATTCATTTAAAGCAAAACACTCATTATATTATATCAGAAAGAATGAACTTTTTTCAAATTGTTTTTTTTTTTTTACATGGTTTCAAGAAGTAACAAAACAACATTTATTTTTTTTAAAATAAATAATGATTTTTCATATTTTTAATCCTTATAGATTTTTTAATTTTTTACTTTTTTGAACAAAAATATACTCGCAGTTTTAATTTCATATCTCAAAGCAGAATATTTTTTCCGATATGGTAGTTTTTTAATTATAAATATTAAAATTTTAGATGAGCGGTGTAGCGGACCAACATTTTGAGGCGTAACTGCGTTCCACTCCGCTCATCTATACTTTGACTTATAACAGTTATATCTCATAAACTATACTCATCCGAAATTTAATTTTTATCTATAGAAGTAATCGGAAAAATATTCCGGTTTGAAATATGAAATTAAAACTATGTATAATCATTAAAAAAAAGTAAAAACCTTAAAAATATGAAAAATATTATTTCTTTAAATAAACGTTATGAGTGTGTCAAAACTGTATGTAAAAAATGTTTTTGAAAAAAGTCAATAATATACTTTTCGATTTTATGATTATGAAATGAATCACCTTGTATAGTGTGCAAATATACGGTATTCGCGAGCAATATATTGTTGCGATCGATAAGCATAATATCTTGCACAGAGCGCTGTCGTATTATATAAGTCTATAATATAATAATGTTGTATAGGCATTTGAGGTATCTATCTACAAAATTCTAACGTTTCTGACGAGGCTGGTATGTGTATTAAATTGAATGACAAGCAGCTGAATTATAATATAGTGTATGTGCATATTATGACAGTGTCGCGACGCAGGACATGCGATGAAAGATGACTAAATAATCAGCACTTCAGTTTTCGTTTGATACGAAATCTGCGATGTGTATTAAATCATTAACAAGCGCATCAAAAGTAAAATACATTTATCTCATACACATCACTCAGCCAGTGGCTTAGCTGTGAACCATTTTTTTTGAGGGGCGGGGGCAAAATATTAAATTCCTTAATTTAAAATTATTAAAATGTAAAAATCTAATACTTAGTAACTTAATATAAAATAACAACAATTTTAACGTTATGCTATATATAATAAATTATTAAGTCAGTACATGTTTAGTTATTTTTTTTTTACTTACAATTTTCAATATTAAACATTAAAATAATTAATCATAATACAAAATTCAAAAATTCTTTTTTACTGGGTGACCTAGCTTTTTTAACGGCGTGCAAGTAATGGAGCTGCAGCAGTTTTTAGATCAATTTCTTACGCGTAGGAGGTGACTACCTATGCTATTGAAATGTTTGATTTATATTTTAAACAGTCTTTAAAATACAAATAATAATGGCAATTATTATCAAATAATAATGAGCTTAATACGCATACATAATACAGTAGACGCCGCTTATAAGAATCAATATAAGGTTCAGTAACTTATTAGACTTAAAATCGTCTGAAATAGTTCAGACGTGTCCAAATTCATTCAAAATAATCGGGTGTAAGACTCACCACTTCGGTTATGGGATTCAAATTTCAAAAGAAAAATCGTAAAAAATAAACTTTTGTGTTGGTTATTACTTATTACTGGTTTTTAATCATGCCATATAGGTACTATGTGTGTACAACACACTTTATCGCATTTCAAATTTATAAACACTTAATATCTATGGATGCTAATATGTATAATACGTATATTATATAGGTATGTATGTAGTTATGACGTAATATGTATTTGTATGTATTTAATTAATAATAATATATATGCATGTACTATTTATTTATAATAATTATTTAATAATTCGTAATAATATTTAATATATGTAATAGAAAAAGTAAGTAGGTAGCAAAATAAAGTTAATAATCGATTAGAGTTTGTTTTGTGCTGATCCCAATGCGAGCCTTATAAGCGGCGTCTACAGTATCAGCATATTTGTATATTATTATTAACGAGAGTATATATAACATAAACAGTGTCAGCGAAATGCAAATTATCGGACTAAAATTCATGACTGGAATAAGACGTTTCTATAATGGAACTCGCGCAGCTGCAGCAGGTAAAATACTGCTAGAAATCGCCAGAGGTGAATTAAGCCATTGTGGGTATTTCGACCCGAAATTAATTACCTCCGGTCGGTTTATTAATATCTGCGTGTAATTACTGTCATTACACCGGTTCGGATAGAGGTGGAACCCAATCTCGTCTTAGATGATGCCCGGCGCATTTTAAGTCATTAATAAAAATGAAAAATTATGAAAACAGACTGCTGTTAGATGCTTCTGTGCGCCGTATAACAAAACAACAACAATAATGACGACCATGACGACGATGACGAAAAAATAATATACACAAGTGAAAAATGGCTCATAACGAAAAGTTTCATCGACTAGAGGCGGTTACGCATATAAATCACGTTGATGAATGAAAATAATAATTCCAGTAGTTGTTAGAATTTATCAATGTATATAATATTAATTTACAACGTTGTAAGTACCTACGTTCCACGATGATTAGCGATAAGAAATAACCGACGATAATATATAACATCATATATTGTTTAAATATTAAAATATATTATTAAAACCTGCAACGTGAACCTACGAGAAAACATTAAATCCTGAGTGGTTAATTATTGGAAACTATATAATAATATTGTCTATATGACTATCTATATATTATTGTATTATACATATGTTTTATTCAACTGTTGACGAGAAAAACAAACATCAAAATAAATTTATATGATTCAATTTTGAATTGAAAAATACAAACAGAATAGATTTACCTACTAGACACTATATTATATATATATATATATATATATTGTACATAGGTAACTAAAAGTTATTATTAAAATGTTTACAGTATCTCTCCTACTTATTTATTTGGGAAATATATTGTGAACATTGAATTCTTAACTACATGAACAGTCAACGTATAAATCCATAATTTAACGTTATTTTCTATACCTTGTTGTAACAATAATAACTATAACAATATTATGATTGCTAATCGCAATATATGAATAATAGCGAAGGCACCTATATTTGGATTTTTTTTACGTAGGTATAATATATTTTTGTCTTTTAAAAGAAACAAAGCATTTTTTTTTTATGGAATATTTACGTGTTTATAGTGTACGCATAATAGTTATAGCATTATCTACTATAATATGTAAAATGCGATTATATACGTGCGGTATATTATATATATAAAAAAGTTTGAACTACGCGTGTTCTCATAAAATTTAATAACATCAAATATTTCTCGCTTATCTTTGTGACCTTGTATCGGAGAATGGTAAACGATAACAATTTACGTCTCATATTTAAGTCTCATATTTGTTCGTATATAATATTATGTAATATACTTCTTTTATTTTATTGAATTTATAATCTGTACTAGTAAATATATACATATGACTATTACGTGAGTCATAATTTGAAAAAAAAAACAAAAAAGGCACCCCAAGAGATGAATTGAAAATACTTAAATACGTCTTTTTAATATTGTTGTATATAATTTATATTATAATATAAATATATATTGTGGAACATATTTTGCAGGATAATAATATTATAATATACCTAATAACGGCTCTATAACATAATATTATTGTGCGTATAAACGAATAATTTCAAACATAATTACGACGTCTCATCATCGTATACCTATCGATAGTGATGATCTATCGGATACATGTCGAGTAGGAGAACCTATAATATACTTGCAATCAAGATTATAATATGTTTCCCGTCTCGATCGTCACCCGAAGCGTCGCCGCCGCCGTGTGTAGGTGTCGCTTTATATACGTCGGTGTGTCGGCGATCAGACTTGAAGATGCAAATGTCACAACATACACATATATTAATATAGACGTACTCGTACTGTATATATATATATATATATATATATATATATATACAATTATATACGCATATGATGTATATACATATTATATAGGGATACATGCTATAATATTGTACGCACACAAACACACATACACACACACACATATATATATAAATATAAGCACACGAGTAACCGGAGAGAGACCTACCACGACGCCGTATATCACGCATCGCGGAGGAGGGGAGGGGGCGGTCGGCGTGCGTGCGTTGCTAATCGATTTCAAGTACCTCCTCCGCCTCTATTCAGAAAGCTTTTTACGCGCTATATGAGAACAAAAATACAGTTACAATTTGACGACGAAGGGTCAGGATTATAGAGACAAATCGTTAGTTTAGAGCTCGAACATTGTAATGTAAGTACTATCATATCAACTATTATAAGCATGTCTGTGTAAAATAACATCGTTATATTATCAAATATAATATTAAATTATATTATTATTATTATTATATCGACTTTATGCCGGTCGATTGCCGTGCTTGTATATTACTTTTGACGTGCATAGGCTGCGCGGAATTCATGTTATTCCTACACAACATGTTATAGTATATTATTATTATACGTTCGAAACTCACGCGTGTGTCTATGTATAGGTATTTAACGATATACGCCTATACCGATCAGTGGCGTATGCAGGAGAAGAGGTTAAAGGGTTGTAATCCCCTCCACCATTCGAAAATTGTAAATAATAAAAAAAATTGCAGCTAAAAATTAAAATACTATATAAAATAAATATGCATAAATAATTCACAAAAATTTAAAAATAAATTACAAAAAAAATCTTAACTAGTGTGTATTGTCGATTTTAATTGTTATAAAGAAAATAATTTTTAGATAAAAGTTGTTCCCGCCATAGCTCATTTAGATTAAATTTAATCATGCTCAGTGGTCGCCATTAATCGTTAAAATTATTCCTTAAATTCCTGGAAAATATCGTATTCCCTACGATTTGACTGTTAGCTGCAGTAGTACAAGTATAATCAGCGCTGTAAAAAAGTGATAAAAAGTTATATAAGTTACAAAAAAAAAAATACACAGAATTTATGACAATTTAATCTGTTATATCTTTTTAACTTCCTTCCAAAAAAAAATTTCTAGATACGCCACTGATAACGCAACTACCTAAAGTTGTTCAAAGCCTCGACGAAACGTTACAGCAACGTATTACGCAGTGTAGGAAATCGGGAAAACGTTAAAATATAATATTATATAGGGATCGTACATAGTGTGTGGAGATATTGGGACGTCGTCGTCTATATATAGGTACCTAAATGCGTATATATTATAATGATACGGTTGATACGTAGGTGTTAGTGCGGGTGTGTATAGGGTGCAACATGGGTACCGCATGCAGCAGCAGCAGCCGTATTATATAAAGATCCGTCGATACGATGACGACGTGTTGTCTGTCGATAGTTTTTTTATTTCGATATATATTACATGCAAAGTATTTAAGTATACGTGTATATATATATATATAGGTATATATGTGGATAACAGAAAAGTACCGCCACTTGCGGCTGTTTAGTCGTAGCGGCGGCGGCGGCAATCCTCTCACTCGGAAGCGGTTGTTTTGCATAATTCATGAATTTTTCATAAGGTTCGTGCACCACCCGCCGGGCAACTGTATACACACGCTCATACGCACACATACATATTATATACCTATACATGTTATGTACAATAGTATATACATCTTAAACATAGGTGCCTATATATATAATATAATACGCAGTGTGCAACGGTGTATCCCTGACCGTGGCCGCAGGTTAGCGCCGCCGATTTACGCGCTCCGGCCGTATATCGTAATAATAATATTACATATATTATTATGTACCATATTACACACACATACAATTAGTTGACAAGCACACACGCGCCGTTTTACGCTTGGACATCATTTCTGGCCGTTTTGGCGGGAACTATGATCTGGTGCAGTTATAACCGCGTGGTGCATCGTCGAGTGCATGTCTGGTACATGTGCAGAACGGAACGACTACACTTGCTTATATCAAACACCACATAAGTATAATAGGTATGATGTATATCTGATTATAAATTATATACATTTGGACCTAGGTTAGCGTAAATACTATATATTATTATATTATTTATATAGGCATGTTTAGTGGTGCGGTGGCCTGCAGCAGGGGGTATTTTGAATGTTGAAACAACCTCGCGTATTGGCCGTATTTATGCAAAAAATGAACTTTCTGATACAGATTTCTACAATACATTATGTTGTCATATAGTTTTATATTTCTTATTTGATAAATATGCTATGCAGATCGATGACTTCAACCAAGAGTGAGAGTAAAGCCCCCCTACCATGTAATTTAAAACGCCCCTAAAAAAATTTTGGTTGGTCACGCGCCTGCGGAGTAGATTATGTGTGGGCACAAGTGTTGATCGCGTAAAGTTTACGTCGTCATAAACAAATCGAACATAATATTATAGTCTTATGACGTATATATATACCATCTTTGTATAGGTGCTACGAGTATAATATAAATATGCGCATTACAATATTAATATACAAAGCGTATTGGCGTTCGATTAAAATTAATTTCATAGAATTTGAACGCCCCTTTCCTCCCTCCCACTTATACTGCCGCCGCAAATTACAATATAGTTTCGTGCGCGGTTCACGTGTTCGTAATATTATTTTCGCGTGTGTACGTGCGATGAACGATTTTATTGCAGACTGTACGAAATGATTATAAAATAGGTAGGTAGGTATATACACTATAAAAAAAAAACCTATATTATATTTCCGAAATCGTCTGCGAAAACCGTTTGGACCGCGATCGAGGATCGGGTTTTAGGTTCCTGTCTGTATATATAATATATCCGCACACGCTACGAATATTATAATAAATATTATACCGGCGTGACTATAAATATGATAATGTACGCGGCATATATGCGATAGGTACACGTATAGCTGTTTTTTTCCCCGACGGAAATCGTGATAAATAAATCTCCGCGAAGCTTTTTTCGCCCACAACATTTTTATAATATTAATATATATTATATATATATATCGTATAGTGGCATATAGTGCGCGGCGTATATTATCCTACTTTTATAGACTATGCGTGTGTTGCAATCTCGTCCGCCGGTCGTATTACTATTGTCGTCGGTCAGTCGCGGGTGCGGCCCCGTATATACCGATGCAGATACAATTAAAACAAATCTCCCCTTCGCCACCGCCTCTGCTGCACCTCCACCAAACGGGACACACCTATCGTCTTGCACGCTGCACTATAATATATATTTTAGGGTGGAGTGTAATACGTATTTAAAGATCACGCGCAGGTAGATTTGAAATAATTTGCAGACAATATCTGGAGATTTGTATTTTACATACTAATCAAACTTTGCACTCGTCACACGCTAAATTCAGTACATATATATTGTGTTCGCGAATATTAGTGGGTTTATTGGATTCAGATTCAAACTATAGTATAATTACGTTCACAACGCGTGTATACCTTTAAAGATATGTGCACACGGGCAATCATTAATTGGGAGGGGGCGTTTGTCTTTCCTTGGACGAACTTATAGTTTAATAGATACTCGCATGTTCCCTTACTAAATTGACTAAATAATAAAACAATTATTAATACGCATTTGTGTGTTAAAATAATCCTTATAACTTACAATCTCGGAGAACTTTTTAGTTTAGCCCTCCCCTAAAACTTTACCTGTCCCACGACGCAATGTGGGTGGCTGTGCTGCATATGGGTGCGTGTTTAGAAATCAAAAATAGTGATACGCAATAGACCACTGGGTGTTTACGATAAAAAGGCTTAAACCGTAATGCATTACAATATTCATGTGATATGGATACTATCATATTATTATTACTAAACTTTGGCGTTACGTTGCGGCCAAGCTCGTGCTTCCATCTGCCGGCAGACATGCAATGCGCCGCCGCCGCCGCGCGCGTATATTGATTACGTCACGATTCGCGATGGCGGCGGCGTCCCCGGGGCGGCTCTTTCGTGATAATAATATCAAAACCCCCACCACGCCACTCACACCTCTCGCGGGCAGCCCTCCCCTAAAGGCATTATTGTCGTCATCATTACGGCGGTGGCGGCGACGAGCGAAATTATTACTATTATTCAACGAGAAAAATCGAAAAAAAAAATAACCATCGCTCGTCGTCGTCATCGTCGTCATTGTTCGCATTCGATGTCTCTCACTTTCTCTCTCTCTCTCTTTCCGGAGCATAAAAAACTACATTAACGCTATTTTTGTGCTCGCATACTACACAATGTCTAATGGCCATAGGTATATGATATATAGTATTATATTTTTATGCGTACTTACCTGCCTACCTACCAACACATAGCAGGTAAGCGCACGCGTGCAGTTTCGAGCATATTATTATACGCGTATTACCTACCTATATATAATACACACACACACACACACACACATTACACGTCTTGTACACGAGTATTCTGCGTTGCGATTTAATATACACGACGCCGTTTACACGTGCCCACCTGGCGCCACGAGTATAATATATATCGTAATATAATATATATATATATATAGTGTTGTGTGTGCTCGCCGCCGGAGAGCTTTCTCGACGTCCGTCCGTCCACGTTTGCTGCGTCGTAGGTATATAGCTGCAGCAGTCGATGCGAATGGCGCGGCGGCGGCGGCGGCGGCGGCGGCGGTTGCGGCGGCGGCAGAGTGGTCGGTCGCCGCACGAACGATTGCGTGTCGAATCAATAATGTCCAGAGATGTGTTTTTGTCGCGTACCTACCTATACATGGGTACGCCGTATAAATATATCGCAGTCTATACATATTATTATTATTTTATGCGCAATACGCGTTCATCGTATAAGTGTATGCGTACATGATAAATAATAATATGCCTGCAGAGTTATAATATTGACATATTATTAGTTGTACAGTGCTGCGTTGTCTCGACGGTGACGACGACGGAGACGACAAAGACTACAATGCCCGTCCGAAGACGACGATACGCGCGTGATGCTCAGGCGGTTACTTATATTAAACCGCGACCGCGGTTACTGCTACGCATGCTCGTATTTATAGGAAAAGGAAACCGGGTGGCAAAAATGGATTTCAACCCAAACACTACAACTCGTGTAAATGTACCCCTAAAATATGTTTGAGTTGTAACAATGCACACTGTATGACAAAAATGTATATACTTAATAGTTTAAAAATATTTTACGATAAATATTTTTTTTTTTTAATCAATCGCTTTGTTTTTTATGGCGATGAAGTTTGGAATTTTTAATTTTTGTCCAGGGGTCTCATAACACTGTGTAGGCTTTGGAGACACGCTTCATCTACCCCCCCCCCCTCCACAGACTAAACAGTCTGAGCCAAACGCATAGAGATGAACTTTACAACTCACCTATATATTATTAATATATTATTACAATACCTGCACGGCACTATGTACTGAGTTTCGAAAAGTATTACATCGATAATTTTTTATTTCCACTCGATTTTGCCGTCCGCACCGAAACTCACGCTCACATACCAACAATATATCGTGTAATTATAATATATCGTATAATCACACGCACAGTTGAAACATTATAATAATATAATATTTTTTACTACTTCTGTATATTCGCCTCCCTTGTACACACACACACACACACACACACACATACATATAGTGCGCGACCGCGTGTTTATTTATTATTTTTTATGGCAGCGGCATACCTACGCATTGATTTTTCGGTGAAAATAAAATAAAAAACGTAAAGAACTAGAACACACGAATAATAATATTCGCATAACACGAATTTGTTGAAATAGTATTTCTCAAATTTGCCACTTTTATAATGTATAGTAAAACACGATACCTATATATCTACTCAAAATTCATTGCAGGACGCAGAAAGTTAAATATATTTATACTTTATCGGTAGTTGAATTGTGTGTAAAGATTTTCATAATCCTCGTCACGAGTATTGAAAATGATTATCTATAACACGCAAGTATAGATATTATTATATACTATAAGAAAATAGTAAAGTCTAAAAAGTATTGATATATTTTGCACAGGTATACAACACAAATAAGTACCTATTGCAAATCCTATACATAATATCTTTTGACTTTTAAGGCGGGGCGCTATATACTGAGTGTATATACTATATACCTATATTTTGTCTATGGTTATATATAGTTTAGATTTATAAAATTCTACAGGTTGTTTTACGTTTATGTACTTCCTAACGAGTGTTTACAACATTATAGCTAAAAAAAAAACTTATCTGCAAGTATGTAAATTAAATTAAATTTGCATCAAAATATAATAATATTAACTCGGAACAAAAATTAATTTTAAGATAATTATTTTTAAATTTTTGCAGATTTAATCTGAATGTTAGTTTTTATGATACACCTTGTATAATCCAAGCAGCAACTATTATTTTTTAATGTAAGTATAATATGAATTTACCTATAAATTCGCTTATATATTATAATATTATAAAGTTAAACGGGTATGATGGATAGTTGATATTTTCTTAATATTATTCTCTATATTTAGTTTATCGAAGACGAGAATTTAACTTTACATAAGTTTTTATAAGTTTTGTGTTTGTTGAATTAATGGTTTACACGAGTTTATCTAATGGTATTATATAAAGATATCTTTTGTTCGTGAATGGAAAAAAGTTATTTTTGATATTTGTTTGAAATATTTTATGAATATTGTTGTGTAATTTACACGATTATTTTATGGATTATTTTCTCAGTAAAACACATATATTTTTAATGTCCCATCTACCAGCACGCTTGGACAGAATCCAATATTGACACCATTTCACTCAAAAAAGCATTTAGTCTCGGACAATAAACAAAAATATTAAAATTCATCAAGATAGCCGATTTTACAGATAGCATATAAGACATCACCTTAATAAAAACCTTAACAAACATAATTATTGTGGCATAGTGTTTAGAATATGTCCAAACTGTACAATTATATAAAACCAACCTTAAGCTATTATAGACTAATAAACCATTGTATTTGAAAATTTAATTAAAAAAATTAAAATATTTTATGGAGATAAAATTCCATGATAAATGAAAAAAAAGTCATCGCCATATAGTTCGTAGCCAATTATGAATTTGTTTACGTTTTAATAATTTTTCACATAATTTTAGACTGGAAAAATATTACTGCGCTGTTAATTTTCATAATATAATATTTTCTATATATTATAATATAATATTATTATCATATTATGATATACATTACACGTGGCATTCCTGCAGTAGCAGTTCAGTATATTTAAGGTCAGAGGCGTTGATTTAAAGATGCAAATGACTACGAGCAGTTCGTCGTCCGGACACCACCCTTTCGAAGAAGAAAACCGTATTTAGGGGTCGTCAAAATATGACCCTCAAGGTGGAGGGAAATACGACAAAAAAAACTACCCCTTCCCCTCCTTCGACGAGCTGACTTGGACTGCTGAATATGCATGAGCGTCTCCCCATGCGTATACTATCCTGCACACCGCCAAACGCATACCCGCCGATGACATCACCGCATCTTTTCCCTAACATTTTGCTTATATATATACTTATATATGTCCTATATGGTGGTTTATATCCTCGTTCGTTTAAATAGATATATATATATATATATATATATATATATATATATATACATACATACATACATACACATTATTTGTATGTGTGTGTGTAAAGCTATTTAAAGCATAAAAACCGCTGTCATGGCAAATCCAAAAGCATAAAAAAAACTACGTGGCAAAAACCTATCGTTTTTTGATATGTGTATGTGCATTGCTGTATATTTTATATATATATATATATATATATATATATATATATATATATATATATATATATATAATATTATGATGTGCGCCGAACGACATTTCTCCTGTGATTATTCTTCAGTGATAAAAAAAAAAGAAATGTTATTCCTTGACGTTTACATCTAATTCTCCGTTAAACCGCTAATCGGATTTCAATCAAAATGAAAAGTATAATTCCAAAATGTAGGTACCTACCTACCTACCTAATACTCAAGTATTTAATATAAATGGGAAACCGGAACGGCCAGCTGGTTTAAAAATATGTTTATCGGGAAAAAAAAAATTGTACCGTTACAACTCACTACAAATGTAATAATATTTTACATTTTACTAAAAAAATAGGAAAAATGTAAATATTTTAAACGACCTTGACGAGTTTTGGAATGTCGAGGTATATATGTATATAATGTTGACGTGTTCGACTCCATACTTGCACCGTGTTTAATATGATATTTTTCTACAACTATGCATATATTTTAAAATCTGAGCTATTAATTATATAATATGGGTACTACATAATATTATGTTTATCCGCAAATCTAATAAAAATAAAAATAAAAAAAAAATATGTAAATATAACATTATAGTAAGTATATACATAATATTATTTACGACTCCTCGACTTTATGTGTTCGCCAAGAGCATTGGTTCGTATATTCCTCCGTACCTATCTATGTAATTCTTATATATTTTGCAATTCACATATAATATAGAACGTAAATATTTATAGTACATTCGTACGATGTTTAGAGATCGACACTGGATCGAATGTTAGGATTGAAATCCATTGCTATTATTATTATAATACCCTGTATAGATATTATATTATGTGCGAAGACATAATGAGTAATAATGAGAAAAAAAAAATCATACGTCTTAGAAATATTGTAAGTGTACACGTATACCTAATCGAATCACCATACAACCGTCGTATTATAAATGCGTAAACCGTACATATACCACATATGTACAGGCCCTGATTTACCAAACCATGGGACAAATACAATTTAAAATTTTGTATAAATATTATTATAATTATTTATTATATAATGTTATTTGATATAAGTTATATAAGTCATCAAAATAATCAAGCAAAATTCATATACACCATATGTGAATTATAATCAATGATTATCGTAATTTGTTTAGTACCTATTTACATATATCGTGTGATTGGGATATTTTATGGGATAGATATCATAGAGTAGGAATATAGGTACAGATTAGACATTTACATTCACCGTAAATAATATGATGATATACAAAAATAATAAAACATTTAATGTTTATTATAATATTTCTTAAGGTGCAGTCAAACACACATCAGGATGTAGAATGCAGAAACGTCGAGGAGAGCAGAAAATTTTGAATCTCTCAAAATCAACTATACTTTTTCGGGTTAAACCCGGTGCCGGACAATATCTCTGACTGTAGATCGCTTACACCCACAGACATTGCCTTATATTAACAAAGATGATGCGTTATTTAATATTTTACTGAATATTCTCTGTGCTGTATTATTTTCGATCAATGTCTGTATTACAGTAAGCGACGTGATGCGATGTTACGTCCTGCGAGGTCATACATTCCGCGGACTGCAGATTACAATAAATAAAAACAGTGGCAGATTTTCAACATTTTTCTCAAGGAGGTTCTATTTTAGTATATTTATTTATTCAAAAATAATATATAATTTTTAATATACATATGTGAATTGACAACAGGTGACTTTTTTTTTAATATTTGAAATATGTAAATAACTATAATATTGCATTAATGCATTAATGCATTTTATATAGTGTATCTAATTATATATAACAATTCATATATATAAATCTACATATCTTCATCATGAAGAGAGGGGGGGGGGGTCCAATATCCTTGGACACCCCCCCCCCTATAAATCCGATACCACTGAATAAAAATGATTTGGAATTTTCTAAACCGAATCCTTCGTTGAGTATAATATTACCCGTGTATTTTATATATTTATAACATAAAAATAATTTATTATGTGCCAGTTGAATAAATATAAAACATTTATTTATCCGGCGGGTTTCTGCAGCGGCGGCGGCGGCGGCATCGGCGGCGACAAAAGTTTTACAGCGCACACCCGTTACCGCCGCCGCAGCCACGGCCACCGCTAAACGACGTATATGTGTGTGATCAATGATGCGTGTCTAAACGGTACACGCTGCGGTGCTAAATAACTCTTTTCTACACCCCAAACACACACACACACACGTCTGACCCAACTGTTTGGCACTACCCTCCATGTATATTATACTCTGTGCGTATACGTTTTTATTTTTGACGCCTTGCACAATGGCCCCCGTTTAATAATACACAGATACACGTGCATATTATACGTGTGTACTGCAGTTGTATTATATAGCCGTGCCGGCCGTTATTATATTATTATTATTATTATCCGTAGAAGAACTTGGACCGAGTGGTAGCGGCGGCGACCGTTTTCACCCGGCTGTCATTTACGCGGTGATTAATGGGCGCGAGCCGGTCGGCCGAACAACAACGCGCGTTGACCCGATGGGCCCATCGATAATGATCAATGATCGCTCGTACATGTGTGCGCCGCCGGGAGCGCGGACCCGTGAAATTCCTTACTCCCGATGAACTCTGTCGCGCGGGCCACGCGGAAAATCGAGCGTCGGAGGACCGATCCGTGACACAGGTAGATGGTTGGTAGGTCGGTTACCTATACGTCACGTAAAACCGGCCGCAAGCTCGAACAATATATATATATTTTATGATAGTATTTTGTATTTTGCGCTAGTATATTATTATAATATTATTGGTCGTATATTTGAATAGTTTTGAGAAAATCGTGGTAAGCATTATTATTTTATATCATTTCCACTTGATACAATATTATTATTATTATTACATTATTACATATGAAGCAGAGAAAAATATGCCAAATCAACTAAAATAACTCAATTATTATTTAAGACGGCGGCAACGACGAGAGCTGTTCGGGTTTGACGAGGTGTCGTTGAACGCACGTGGCTGTTTTTAGTGTTTGGTAAGACTAACTGTTTAACGGACGTTTATTAAATTATTATTTGTTTGATTGTAAAATTGATTGTACTATGTTTTAGTTCGTTCCTATATCGAAGAGTTATTAATTTTTCTTTAAAAATACATTTAATCTTTTTAGAGTTATCTCAGCATGCGTATTAAAACGTTTGTGGCGATAAAATACTTTTGGACAAGACAGTAATTATGACACTGTTTACTTAATTTCTCATCCAGCACTAGTTATTGTGGTCAGTTGTTTAAGAGTAAAGCGACCTTAGAGTAATATAGTGTAAATTCTCAGGCTTCTTGTTTAACTATTTTTTGTGCTGTACTCGTTATTGTGTAAGTCACTATGAGAAAAAGTAAACAGGTTTTACCACGGGTTTCGATATTTACTTGTTTGACGATTTGGGAATTGGAAACCAAAAATATTTGTTTTATACGTCAAACCTTTTTGTGGCGTATATGACATATTATTTAAGAGATTTGGACTAGGTTTTTCAATTTTTCCAACGTAAAATAGGCCTATAATATTTGATAGTAGTTCCGAAACCGCTCTGGCGATTCGATTTTTTGATGCGAGAGCACAGTTGCTGTGGTGTGCCGCGTACAAGGAGATTTTTAAGCGTGCTCACCCTATTTGTATGCTTAAATTGTACATAATAAATTAATTAATTCTAATTTTTGAATTTTTTAAATACACTTGAAGCGACCATATTTTTTAATACTTGATATTTTTTTGTACCACTAAAAACTCAAATCCTGTAACAATATACAAACCTTTATTTATCAAACAAGAACACCCCTTTTATTCTTAATTGTTCAACAGATTTTTTTTTTGATATTTTTGACGTATCTAAATCACGATCTACTACATGGTAATGATGTTGAATATTATTTTATTGGTCGCGAATATCACGTGTAGCTGTAAAATAGTGGCAAGGCGTAAGTTTTAAGGGCCAAGGAGACGTTGAAAAAAAAACAAAAAACCAGGAAAAACGACAATATATTATTGATACTTGCATGTAGACTATAATACCAGAAATAAAAGAATCGTAAATATTAAAATAACCAACCGCACGATGACGATGAGTCGAACTGTAGAGCGTTAAAATAGCGATTACTTAAAAATCAAATAAATCAAAAGTATGAATGACGATACACGTTTTATGGCGCTACGATAACTCCCATCCGTTTTCCAATTTTTCCTGCACACCCTACCTGGCGGAATGAGACGAATTCGCCATCGCCTCATATTTTGTTTTTATACTAAATATTTGGATTTTTACTGGTTTATCGGCCCATAACTACTCTGTTTTGAGAATACAATAACAAACAATAAAGTATATTTTTGAAAAATATATAATATAATACTAGCAGATATTACCGACTTCGTCCTGGAAAAAAATTGAACAAAATATAGAGGCCTTACATAGGTATAACTTGGTTTTAGTGTACCTATTTCGGTTTACGGGTAAATCAGTATTGGTGTACTTCGATTTGTAAACTAATTCCACCGAGATTCAAATATTGGATACAGCTCTTGGCTTATTTTCAAACTACTCTAAACTTTTCTAATATCTCTACAAACGATCTATGAAACTTTTGTAAAAATTGGTCAAGTAGAATTTAAGTTTGTATATGTTACAAACATACAGACGTATTGTCTTTTGTTGTACATTTAAATAACAAACAATTACTATTTAAAATATTAATCTATTTTATTTTTAAAAAATCCCAACGCGTGGCGTGTCAGGTGGTTTTACCGATTTACATTTTTAAATTTTATTTCTGTGACCGACGGCAATCCTATGAGTACACCTAATAAACAAAACAATTATTCGGTTTTCGTGAGCCAAAACGAGATTCGTGCAACAACCATCCTATAGCAACCTACAGAGATTGAAGAATTAAGAACCTCTTCGAGTCTTGAAGAATATCCGTGTACAATTGTGTACCAATTAGTTTTGGTAGTTTCCAAGAGTACAAGCCCTATATACAAACGATGTACATCCATCTGTAAACATGTTTAGATATGGGCGAGTTATCCTATATACATTATAATAATTTACTACATTTGAATTTGTAAAAAACCAAATTCTTTGAGCGTATTCTAAGCGGATAGACTACGTCGTCTCGTCGTTTCCTGTGACGCTTTGCCACTATAATTTCGAATGACGCGATCGAGTTAGGTTTCAACAATATATACACTGCAGCAGTATGTTCCCCGCGAGTGCTCGCGGCTCTTATATTAGGCATACCCAGCACTCGTAGCCCGCGGGAAATTGACAAAAATTGCACAATTAGCGGGGTGTCTTTAATGCGCGCGGCCGATCGACGGCGGGTGGCCCGGGTGGTTTTTTATTATTATTATTTTTATTTCATTCGATTTCGTCGCCGTGTCCCACCGCCGCCGCCGCAGGGGTGGTATGTATAACCCGAGGCCATCATCCCTCGACCGGAATCGTTACAAAGAGCTGGCCCCGACGACTATTATATATAATATACGCGTGTGTGTAAGTAGTGAAAAAAAAATGAATAAAATACACTGTATATATATAGTGTATGTGCGACAGCGACGACAACGACGACGACGTTGGTCAATCACCTAAAGCAATTATCATTAATTTGCCATTTTCTCTCTGCGTATAGTGTCGTTCGGCCGCACCCCGAGCTCGACCGCCGTCACCCTAGGCCATCGATCCCCCGGCCATAATATTATACTGCAGGCGATGACGATATATATTATATACGTATAAAATAATATGATATATTGTACACAAA
The DNA here is from genome assembly GCA_014851325.1 of Pentalonia nigronervosa. NCBI lineage: Eukaryota > Metazoa > Arthropoda > Insecta > Hemiptera > Aphididae > Pentalonia > Pentalonia nigronervosa. Next base: position 61,504 of record JACXSJ010000999.1, on the reverse strand, counting down.
ATGCGATTAATCGACGCCAGTTGTATGACTCTGCTGCTGCAGTAACCCCGCGCCGCGGTGGTAATGTATAATCATCGCTTTGACTTTTTCACCCCCTCTGCGCATTGTCACACCTGCGCACGAGCGACAGCAATAAACGGTTTTTTTCTTAATTTGTAACTGCAGATGAGTTTGAGACATTTTTCATATCGGACTTTGTTTTAAAATATCGCTAAAGACGCACCCAAACGTATAAAACATATAATATACTACAGGAGTTAGGGATGTACAGTGTTTAATTTTGCAGACCTTCTGTTTCGGAAAGGAGGGTATCGTAAATTTTCAAAGAAATAAATAATGAAGGGAAGTAAAAATATCGTTATAAGTTTAATTTAATGGTATTAGATAGATACCTACAAATACATATATATATATTCTTAAAAAACTCTTGGTCTAATTCTAAAAAGGTGTAAAAAATGTAATTGACATTTTAATAATATTATTAATAATACTCCATTCGTGGGACGCCATCGCAGAAAACGATATCGTTAAATCGTTTTTGAATGTGAAAAACAAAATATCTATAATCCATATTTTGTGAAAACGCTTCAGGAGCACACTTGGTGATGCGAATTAATTAAACTCCTCGTACCAGGTCGCATGCTTTGTCGGCTGTTATTCGCAGGAACTCGATAACTTAAAAATGTATAGGTAGAGGTACAAAGGAAAATTATTGTTATAATAATAATAGTGGTGTCGGTGTTTTGGTATAATATTATCATGTTCGAATGTGTCTGTATATATAACTCTTAACCCCGTCCGTGCATTGATGTTCTATTGGCCCTTGGGGCCTGTAGTTTAATTTAGAATGACTTAAAGCTGTAGTAGGATATATATACGCGCTGAGGAAAGCACTTTGAAAGTTTAACGCTTATAAAAATCCACATAACTTTAACACCCATTTCCCCATATTCCAAGTGAATATATTTTCTGGGAATTGCACACATAAACATAGGAAAAAACTTGTTAAGCCCATTTTTCAAGTTTTATTAAAGGTGTGTTTCGCTGCATTGATGTATAATAAAACCTTTATTTCTTTACAAGTTTACCGCGTATAGCCGGTACTTTAGTACTTATACGTACATATATATATATATATATATATACTATATAGGTACATAAATTTATGTATACACATTGTTTATAACTTGGTTTCAGTATTCATTTTTATGTACATTATAATTTAATATTATCTTCTTCTTCACAAGATTTGTTGGAAAAGATATAGTCTTAGATCACGGCGATTAGCTTTTCGTATTTTTCAAAGTGAAATATATTTTATCGAACCCACAATAGTATATATTGGACATCATAAAACAAACGCAGTACTTAGATATGTCAAATGCAGAATTTCAATTTAAAAATCAAGAGTTTTATTTAAGTGTTTAACTCGTATGTGGGATTAAGCCTACAGTGAAATAGGATTAGCATATTTTTAAATTGTCTATTAATTATTGTAATTGTTTGAAGATATTTAATTTGTATATAGCTATAAGGAAATACAAAAATATAAACGAATAAATATAATGCATTAAATACAGACGGACATAACATATTAATATGTTCGTCAACGTATATCACGTAATATTATTCAAAAAAAACATAAATACTTTATAGTATATTATTGAATAATCACAAGCGTATTGAGGCGCTTGACGAAATTCAAAATTTTCTTTTAGGAAATTTAAATAATGAATCGAATAGCTACAATACTTTTAAATTCGTCGCTATATTTGATTTGAATCTTTGGCGATAAAAGGAATACACTTATACTTAAATTATCAGTTATTGGATAAACGAGCTGCAGATGGAAAGAACGGTCATGCTTTTAATAGGCATGATATTTATTTATTCACAATTTAACGAACCTAAGTCCTTTATAATATAATAATATGACGTGAACATAAAAGCAAAAAAAAATAATTTAAATAGTTACAGATAATATTTTAACAAGAATAAATACGTAAATGGAGAAAGATAACACACAATTTGAATTATACATACATCAATATTCTTAAAATATTAACAAAATATTTAATTTAAAACTTTCTCAGCTAAATTTAAAACAAATTTAACGATAGTTAGATATAGTGGCATATAGTAAAATTTCAAATTCAATCAAATCATTGCATGCATATGGTCCGTACGTACTTTTGATGTCATACCTATAAGGTTTTTTGTTTGTCTATACAAGAATTATAAAAATTGGAATTTGCACTATATACTTGCTGATAATTGATAAGGATATCCATTAATATTTTAAAGAGTTGAGTTTACATAGGCACACGTCAATGGTACGTTTTATTTTATTAAAAATGGATTTCCATTTACTGTTGTATTCACGCGGTTTTCAGGAGTTTTTGAGGAATAAACAAGGAAATGTTAAAATGTCGGGACTGGCTTTGATAACGATTCATCTCAATATAACATTAAATAAATATGATTTTGTCATTATTTAAAACTGCATTTTACATGCTATATTTTTAATATAATAGTAAATATTTATAAAATAAAACGGCGCAATCTGTATTTGCAGTATACTGTTTATGTCATAGGTAATTATGACCACTCTAAAAATGTTTAGTTATGGTTATGCTTTATTATAGTGGTAAATTGGTCCATAGTGAAAATAATTCCTATATATACGCCACTGCATATTAGGTACCTCAGTGCTTGAATCGGGAAAAAATTAAAAGGGGGATACAAAAGTGTAAAAAATAATACATGCACCTGATTATTTAAGTTTCTTATTGATTAGAATATAATATTAATTAGAAGAGGAACGCATATATATTTTCTAAAAAAAAAGAGCGACTCCGTCCCCCTTCGCACCCCCCCTCCTCACCACCCATCAATTCGAGCACTGCTTATTTAATATAGACTTTCGCCTTTCACCTATATTTATAGGCGTCTACAGGGTATACAATGAGCGTAATTATATTATATTATTATTGTGTGCACATTACAATTATAGTGCGTTCGGTGATGAATAATTGTTGGCTCCTTGTTTCTTCTTTATTATTCTGTCGCGCGATGCATAATCCGATTGTGTTGACGGACTGACGCGTCTGCCGTGTGGGTCGCGCGACGAGTTCATCGGAAAACCACATCGAATCGGTATCATTTTTTTTTTTTTTTTTGTCGCGTTTTACTCCTCTCTCGTTCTCTCGCACTCTCCCGATTTATTCCGTTTGTTATTTCGTGGACTCTACCGCGGTATACATATATATATACCAGCAGCGACCGCCTCCTCCACCCTATGTATTATAATATTATATCCTGCTGCAGGCCCGCTGCCGTAGAGTCCACGTAATCCTTACAGTGTGACAGTGCACGCGGCAGGCACTTTTCCCGTCTCTCTCCGCCGCCGGAACGCTAACTCACTCACTCGTTCACTCTAAATCCATTTCCGTATTATCTCATTTGAATACACGCCACTGTCCCCTTACGCGTGCGCACACACATACGTATTTATATATACACATATCGATCGAAAGAGGGACGACTTTAATTCACTCTGTCACCCCTGCAATCCCGTCGCTGTCGTCGTCGTCGTAGTCGTCGACGTCGTCGTCGGTTCGGTTTTTTTTTTCATTTTTTATTTCTCGTTTGGTTTTCCCGTATATAATATATTGTGTGTGTGTATTATACTCGCCAAAGTCACGGCCTAGTCGGGTGCGTGTGTACGTGTTTTTATTATACCAATAAAGCTCGTCACGGAAGGGTTTAGAGGGTCCACCGCCAGCTCTTCATCCTCCCCGTCCTACTCCTCCTCCGACGCCGGGGAACAATGGTATCGAAAGGAAAATTAATTTCTCTTTAAGCCCGCATATATGAAACGGCGGTACGTAATGAGAGAGGGTCGCGCGCGACCGATAAAGTCATGCGTGGCGTGTGTGCGTGCCAGTGTACAAACAATGCCCAAACGGTTTGGTGCCTATAAAAGGGTTTATCGCTCGCTGTCGTCGGGCATAATCGGAATTTATAAATGTGCTCTTTCTGCTGCTGCCGATGCTGCTACACCACCGGTCCCGTCACCACTGCAAACCGAGGCCACTGTCGCCACTTTATACATATGAAATTATATACCCGCGAGGCCACTGCTGTCTATATATTATCTTATAATGTGCGGCGTACACCGAGGCCACTGCCGCCGCCGTCACGTGGATTGATCTACGTGGCGCGTACACATTTTTTCAAAAATATCTGCAGCTTTATGTAATTTAGATTCATTTTTCGGTGTGGGTCCTTCTACCTACCTACCGAAATCTATATACACCTATATACCTAGGGGCATGTTATTATAAAAAAAAATGTGATTAAAAAATTTGTTAAGCATTCGCGTTACGCGCGTTGCTTGCTCGTATAAATTTAAAATTATTGATATTGTTTTTCCATATAGGTCGAACCCGTGTAATTATCTTTTAAAAACACTGCTGCCTCGGTGTATCAGCGTCGCGTACGTATTATTTGCAAACGACTACAACGATTAGAGTCGATTTATATATGCGTATAATAATAATGTATAGGAACAACTTACTGTTAACGAAGGCGTTTATAATTATTTTAAACGAATTCCATCTCGATGTATATATACATCTACATCATTATATTATTCATTTCATTGCGCAGATTGATTTTTAACAAACGTTTCGCAGTCATCATTATTATTATATTATTATTATACACATTATGTCTCATGACCGCACGAAGACGAACCGGGTGAATATATTATTATTATATAATAATATATACATTTCATAAATCGTATATTATGCTAATTATTGTTGTTTTTTGCGCTTTCATTCATGCGAGGAATATAAACGCTATACGCATAATAATAATAATAATAATAATAATAATAATATACAACTCACAATACATACGATATATACATATATATACGCGATACCAGCTTTGTAATAATATACACACACGAAAATACCATAAGTGCCTACCTATATACTCTGATTGATTGAACGTTTTTAACGGTGCGTATATTATAATCATTGCAGTGCGCCATGTACGATATACCTAATAATAATGTGCACGCATTACAATATATATTTTATGTACCTATAGGTATTATTTTAATGTTGCAGCGATTTAGAATTCGTTTGCAAAAATAAATAATATCTAATTAAAAACCTTTAAAGAAACGTATAGGCAATAAATTTTAATTTTAATTTATACTCTGTTTTATTTTAATTATTTATTAGTATTTATCTGCACTATAATATTACGGGTAGATACCGTCTATTTAAGGCGAACAAACAACTATAATTTTCGAAAATTATCAATTTTTTTTCGTCTTCTTTATATGTATTGGGTATATACTATTTTATTGAACACGCTTTGTGTACATTTAAATTGTAAATTACCTCGTAATTTGACCGTATATTATACCTATCATACGGTATTTAAACGTTAACATTTAATATCTACTACGTTATATTGTATAATGCATATTTTGTTGTAGGTTAGGACAGCTGTTTTTAATATATTATTATCGTGTTACGGAATTACAAAAGATATAAAATAGTAACAAAATACAATAACACGACATACCCACGAATATTGTGTGATCATTAATAATTTCATAGTATTATGTGTACATTATATGTATATTGATGTGTACCACCGCAGCGCTCCTACACATTTATTGTCAATAAATTGACGACGTCATTATAAACAATAAAAAAAAGCCCCAGTTGACGTTGTGAAGTATATTAATCATCGGATAAGACGTTTCAATTACCCATACTTACGCAATAATTTGTTTTTCTTTCTCTGTACGCATATGACTGCAGAAGTATCTACCTATATCATACAGTGTATTATACCTATTATTATATGTATATACCGAGTAGAGAGTACCTACCTGTTTAATTTCCAATATACCGATATGGTATAACATCAAATCATAATTGAATACGAATGACATCTGACGTGTTGTATGACGCGGCTTTTTTTTTCTTTCTAATTTGTACAACTGAAGTAGTAACGAGCACCCGTAAAGCCGAATATTGAGTGTCCTCAAAGCCGAAACGAATAAACGAAACACTATTTTACGCAGTATTATTAAAAATGTGTTCAGATTTATACAAGTAATATATTATATCTAGTGTTAGGACCAGATAGCAAACAAATTATCTGAATAAAGATAAAGATGAAAATATTTTATTTTATCTAAGATACAGATAATTAAATCAAACTCATCTTTCTAAAAGATAAAATTATTTTATCTAGATAAATTACAGATATATATTAATAAAATAAATTTAAATTTAATGATTACAAAAAAATTAATTTCAATGTACATCGTGCCTGTATAATATGCTTGTTTTCATCTAAATTTATTACATGTTGTTTATCATTAAACATTAACTTCAAAAAACTCTGATATTAGGAATAACTAAGGCAATAATATTTTAAGAAATAATATTTATCACAGGTATAATATTTTGTAGACCGTGTTATGTTACTTACAAGATGCGCCTGAGGCAAAGAGAATATAATTCTGAAATTTTTGGATAATTCTGGAAAATGCTTCAAAAGAAATTTACCTAGATAAATGAAATATTAAACTAAAATAAATATTAAGATAACTTGTAATTATTTATCTAGATAAAATGAAAGATAAATAAATAATGAACTAGGTAAATTGATTTAGATAAGCCTTAATTCTCATTATATCGTGTATTATTGAAAATAATAAACGTAAAATAATTATCAATCAACGTCTGAATTATAAGTCATGTCGTTCTGCCAAACGCTATCGCATTAAATAAGTCTATATAGGTACATCGTATACCAGCTACTACATGATAATAAATAGTATAATTTAACGTGCAGATTGCAGCGGTGAGAGATCAACCGCGATTTTAATCGAAAACGTTTGTGGCACGACTTTAAGCGCAATGATACCGCGGTAACGATTCCCCCCCTCCCCCCCAGATATGTCAAACAGTTCTTTATTGATGAACTCTCATGACACGTACTGCTTATTATTATTTATTAATATAGGGTTGATACTTACAACCTATGTTATTTGTTTCGAAACCATAAAATTAGTTTTGAAACTTGTAAAACCCTTTATTCCACCCAGCAAATTATAAAGGATGTTCAATCTTCAAAAATTTTCAAAACCGAAAAAACCAATTCCAGCAGCAACTCAAATCCAAATCAAGCTTCGTGGAAAACGCGAATTCAGACAATATCTTACAATCTGTCCCCACTCTTACCGCCATCTCAGAATAATTTAATTTGTCACCCACTAACCCGTCATTCTCACAAATTACTCAAAATAAAAATTAACCTACTATTAAAATTAAAGTAATACTCCGAGAAAATTTGTCAACGCAATTATCATTGTTCATAATCGAAAGTAAGTCCCTTGCAAATCCTCTCATCTTCCTCAACCTTATTACAGCTAGTCATCAACAAAATACTGTTACAAACGACTAATAATGACAGCACCGCTTCTTCCTTATCGATAATCCTTTGGAACTATAACGGATTAAAAAAACATTACAAAAAGAAAGTTGTAAAAATTTTAAATTCTGGGGTGCTTTTAGTGAACAGCTTCCTCCACACATTATTCATATGAAACTGTTATTATTTACCATGCACCAAATTAACTTATTGTTTTAGATAACAGATAGAAAATATCTTAATAAATAAACCTATGCATAGATTAAAAATATAATCGAATCAGGGGGGTCATGGTTTTGATTAAGGTTAGTAAATTATTTCTCCTTCTAGTTTTTTACTCTGTTTCATCACTGCGTGTATGTATATACGTAAATATTTTATACGTTTGTTGCTTATGAACCGGCCAAAATACGAGCGAGTAATAATTTCCGCCGAAACGCGTCATCATTAGCCAGGGCAAAGTCGTTTTTTTGTAATGGAATTTAAATAAATACGCTCTATATATAGAATAATAATATACCGACGACGACAAAAAGAAATCCCTTTTTTTCTCTTCTGGTATTTGTCTCGGTCGCACAAAAGTAGTGCGGCGCTCATACACGTGATTGCATATATATATATATATGTGTGTGTGTGTGTGTGGGGGGGGGGGATTATTCCGCTATATTTGCTAACGAGGGCAATGTCAAACGGCATTGTCTGGGACCCACACACAAATGTATATTATAATATCGATATATACAACAGTACACACACCCGTTCGCGATACAGCCAAATTGTCTCTAGTCATTGTTGTGGGTGCGTGGGAGGGTCGTCGGGGACGACGTATATAAATACATACATATATATATATATATGTACACATTATATTATACGCGTATAGTACGCCATGCGAACGACACATAAGTACACATATGCACGAGCGCGACCGGCGCGGTGAGACTGTACGGCGGCGGTTGTTCGGCAAACAATATTGTGGTGGCAATAATACCGCGCGCCCCGCCGCCGGATTTCTGCAGCGACTGCGCAGGGCAACGTTTTATCATTTCGAATTTATTTATTCGGATGTCACATGTTATTCGTATAGATACACACACACACACACACACACACACACATAAATAAATATATATATATATATATACCTATGTATTGTATAGTTCATCCGTTGACAAAGCCCTCGCCAACGATGACTGAGTAAAAATTGTGATCCAGCTGGTAAAAAAAAGATTATTATTATTACTGCGCGCGACGTTTCTTTTATTATATTATTATTATATTGTTATACTGGCGTTTGACGTCGGACGACGATTTCATCCCCTCTCATGGCTACGCGATATCACATCAATAATATATTACATTATTATTAGTATTAAACATTTGATTTGCTGTGATATGGTACCTGTACTGAATACTTGATATATACTAAATCATATAATGAAGGTACGCTTCTCGTATGGTCAAATGGTTAAAAAACCATCGTAAATTTTTAAAATGTAGTATAATAAAACTATTTTTTTTTTTTAATATTAAAGTAATATAATAATATATTATAATGCCTCGATAACTAGATCGTTGGCTTGTATTTCATATATTTAAATTAACCTAAACTAAATCTTAAAATGTAATATATTTTATAAACAATCATGTTTTTTTTTTAATGGTGTCTTCGTCTGGGCCAAGTGCGTCGTGAAGATTTTCAGGTATGTCGAATTTATGACGGGCCTCTTGTGTGTCTCAACATTCCGCGAAAATATGTTTGATTGATATCGGATAGCCGTATATGATTGAAATATTACCTTGGTGGCTCTTTTTTCATAAAATGTGTGTAGTGTGTAAGGCCTGTTCTCGAGCGAATTAATGCAACTTCATCTCTTCGTTTGAGTGATTTCAGATTATTCCATTTTTCTGTTGTTATTTTAATTTCATTTAATTTTAATATACCTATTATAAATTACAAATCACAATATATAATTAGAATTTACAATAAACCAAATGCAAATATTTAAATATACATATAGCATTATTCATTCCGTGTCAATTGCATAAGCATATGAGTAAATAAATATTAATAATAATATTATTAAAACTATCATGCAGTTTTGGTACCTATTATTAGATAAATAATAATAATAATAAGTACATTTATATGTATACGAGATACTATGTATTTATTTTATTATCAGCTCCCTATAATGATATAGTCTACAATTATTAATGTCTATTGTCTACCTATGAATAGAATTGTATACACGTAACTAGTGCTTGCATTTTTGAAAAAAAATTTCATTTAACGTTAAAAAATAAATCACGTGAAATAAAAAATTCTAAGAAACCAATATTACAACCTTTAAGTAAATGGATTTTAAATTATTTTGTTTTCGTTGAACGATAATATAATAAATATTTTGTTAATAGTTATGTTTTGTTTTATGGTATTGAATTATTTTTGTTTACTGTTTTTCGTTTTAATTATGTTTGCAAATTTTAATCTTTTTTGTTATATATATAACGTTATTATAACGTTTGCAAGCCTTGAATGTAACAATTACTTACTGTACAATTTACTAAAAAAATTATTATTATTATTCATTGTTTTTAACGATGGTTAAACTATAACAAGTTCATACTTCTAACTTATATACGTTTCTATGAACATTTTTCATAAAATATTCGCATTAAACCATTTTTTTTTTTTTATAAATTATTTATCGTATAATACGAAAAAAACAATAATTATGTTTAAAAAGACAGTAAGTATGTTCTATGTCAGTATCTATATAATGTATATTATTTTGTAGTTTAATAGTAAATAAATAGTATAATACCTAGTATAAGTAGGTTGGTTTATCCGTCATCCTAAATTAATATTATATTCAGACAAATCTGCTAGTTATTAAAAAATAAACTATTCAAGTAATCGATGTCCTATACTTTGTCATGACGATAATATAAATAATAATAATAATAATATAATGTGTGCATATCGATACTACGTGTCCTATTAAAAAAATACACCTAGGATCGTTATGAATATTTCATCTTAAAATAAAGTGAATCTAATCGCAGTATTAAAATATGTTACACTACCCTGCAGTATTATGCTATCCGACGTGAAACTTTCGCTAGAAATCTTTTTCAGAAGAATTATGTAGTACAGGTATTTAAAATATTACTAATATAGGTATACCTACCTCCTATACGACGAACGTCGAGTATAATACCTAACTATATTATTTTACATTCTTTAACGGGTCGTGTTGTTAACTGTTGTAGGATAGTATTTGGACTGACGTGTATAGTTGGTCAACTATATTTATAATAACGGCAGCATCCGATTTATCGCGTGGTCGATATATTATAACGTGTGTTGGAATATGGTATATTATATACCGCCTATACCACCTATACCATTATAGGTATACTACATTATGTACATATTTGTAAACGATTTCTCGGGTCGTTGGTGTTGACCTGTCAGTGTTCCGTCTGTTTAATGGATAACTGGATAACAGCAGCAGCAGCGTACGGCCGAAAGGCATATTATATTATATAGATAAATAATAACGCGATCCGACGAAAATCAGAATCCCGCGCACTGCGCCCCATTAATTACAGACGCGTAAACGATGGATAATACGGACAGGTTTGGTTAATGATTTTCCTCGCGAGTACTTACATCCATCTATATGTCGTGCACCTTCTATTATATATATATATATATATATATATAGTGCAGTATACTTTAATGTTATATTATAATATTACCTATATATACAGTACGGTCGACCGATCGAAATATTGCTGGTCGGCGGCTGTTGTCTCGTGCCTCGTGTACGATATTATTATTATGCAGAGGGACTGTAATATACGTATATACTGCCCAAAGTGGAAATCTGCGGTGCAGGAGTGTGACGGTACATAATATATTATTGTATAATACCACTGTGTAGGTACAGTGGTTACACTTACGCCCCGTGTAATTGGACGCGTAGGTAGTAGGTACCTACTTATATTATAACAATATTATGCTTCTACAGTGTTATTATTACAGTTGTAGTTTATATACTGTACCACAGCTGCAATCTATATAATATTATAATATGGCCTTTGACAATCATTCAAACGGAAATTTGTAATATAATATTTATCAAAGCAATATCATGCGTTATACAGAGTGATTCAAAATTTAGATTGCGGCCGATTTATCGATTTGAAAACAGAGAAAAATGTACAATACGCACGTTTTTTGATTTAAAAACATCTAAAATGATTTGTACACTTTATAATTTTTTACAATATTTTAGTGGGGTTTTGGACAGTCGTTATTTTAGAAATTTATAAAAACTTTAAATATCTCTCAAGCGTAGTTTTGCATTAATTAATGTTGTTCAAGCATTAAAATGTATTAAAAAAAGTCTTTATATTATGTTTACAAAAAAAAAACATAAGTTCCCATTTGAGTTTCTAAAGTTTACCCCCTAAAATTTCCTTAATATATACATTTTCTGTGATTTTAATATTTATGTGATAAAATAACTGTAACATATATTTTGAATCACTCTGTATATATATATATATATATATTGTAATTGGCGAAAATAAGTTACTCCCGTAAAAATTCTAAAACTACAACATGATATTATATATTTTCAGATATTGCGCACAAGTTTCAATCGGTATAATATGATATGTGTCTTAATTGGAAAATCTCAAACATTCAAGTCTCTAATCGATAATATGTAAACTTTAAATATTGTTCATATAATGTTTTAATATTATGGTATTGTATTAATAACGAATACGTCTATTAAATATATTATTATTACTCCAATTATAATAATCAATTATACTACCTACTGTTTTAAACAGAAAAAAATTATTTTATTATTATTATTTGACTAACGCTATAGGTATTTTTCTCTCATATGCGTGTATGTAATAATATTTTTATGATTAATTATTATGTTCGTGTATAGGTTAATACCAGCTATAATATTCAGCACTTGAATAAAAATATTTGAGAATAATTAGAATTTACATAGGTGTTGTACTCGAAACGATGTACAGACATTTGAGTGATATTTCACTTTTGACACAACAATAATATAACTACGTCCGATGCATTAATTGGTATTAAATTTGTATTGTACATTATGAACAAATTGAATAGTAATAAATTATTATTAGCTTAGATCTGAACGAGAAGTTAATTGCCTTGGGTTTTTTTTTTTGTAACAAATTAGTACAATACGCTCATTCAAGAAATATATAATTTGACCAATAAAACGCACACAGGGGACGTATTAAGCCTTTACAAATTGATTCCCTGCCTTTATATATACGTATATGCAGTGTACACACTTATAAATACGATTGGGTGTGTAATTTTTGAACGCATGCTGTTTGATTGGTTCGGAGGAGCCTTCGGGGCACACTTAATCGACCCGAAAGGAGAGGGACGGACAGTCGCGGAGAAGGATAAATATAATGTGCAAAGGGTGTTGAATGGATGATGTGTGTATAGTGTTCCTGAGGCTATTCCGCAAAGGCTGCGACAGGAATATATACGTAGTGCGCCACGAGAGAATGAGAGCGAGAGAGGAGGGTCAAAACCCGTGGGTGGTTATAGCGGGCAGGGCCTTTTGGCGCAGGCTTTTTCATATAGTCGTGCTGTGAGTGTCGCAGAGAAATATTGAATACGTTGATCTTTATATATATATATATATGTATGAGCGTACATTTTATGTCCTTGCTATACGACAAAAAAAAAAAAAACTCTAAAGGGAACATTCAGCAGTTTTTTGTTCCGAGCAGGTACCTCTTCGGGCACTTTAAAGCTGTTTTTACGTACCTACCTAAATATATATATATATATACAGAATAGACGTAGTATTATTATACGCGATTCAGGGCTTATGTACGCAGTCGGACGTCTCCTAAGCTTTAGAAAAAAAAAAGAAAATGTTTGAGAAGTGGATTTGACGTATTTTACTTTTAACATTTCATGTATTTCACGCGTAGATGGGTACATTGTTTTTACGCTCAAAAATATTTTATTATTTCAGTCTTAAAATAAATGAGATATTATATATTATAGTGGTAGGTACGATATATAATTATTCATATTTATCACTGCGCAGTCTGTGAAACAACTGTTAAAATAATTATTAGTACTAATTAATGATAAATTATTATTATTTCATTTTTATGAAAATACAACGTACGTGTGTTTAATTTAAATGCTTCAATTTATGTATCATACATTAACGGAATTGCTTATTAATATATAATTATTCTTTAATATTCTAAAAGTATAATATTATAATCATATCTATATCAGTTTATTTGAATTATAATTAAATTATATTTCCTGATAAAAGTTGACCCAAATCAATCATTCCCCCAATCGTGTGCGGCGATTCTAGATTTATGGTCAGTCATTTCATACATGTATAGGTAGAGTTACTTAAATAAATTTTATTTTATTTTTTTTATCTTGTTTTGATATAATTTATAATTGGCATAAATTCGTTTACAACGTTTTTTTTTTGTGTGCATCATAAGAAATATCATAAGAAATCGAACCATTAATGGTCTGTATCAGTGCACCGGGATATAGAGAGGGCAGAACGATTAATGTTTTATGCCGAAGTCGAAAATCCTTATTAGCTTTTTATATGCCTGGTGAAGTATAGGTAGGTAGGTAGGTAGGTAGGTATATACGAATTCCTTACATTGTAAAAAAAAATAAAAAAATACCTACCTATTGGTTATTATAAGAGAAAAAAAAGTGGTCATTGTGTACATGTCCCCCCCCCAACACCACCTTTCTCCCTCGGTAAAAATTGCCAAGTGGTTGCGCGTACACAGTAGGAGAATAAAGAGGTCGTTGGGCCATGGCGGGGGAGGGGGTCCATTAATAAACCAGGACCAGTCTCGTTCTTCCGTCCACGTCGATCGTCCGTCGATCGTTTGATTTACGATCTTTTGTAATCGACATTTTTATCCTTGGAGAGTGAACGAGAAAGAGCGAGAACCGTCGCGAGAGAGACTAAGTGAGAACGAGGCGACCAAGCGAATGTCTGCGCGTGCAGGAATTTTTTGCCGTACACATACCCATGTGATTTATAAACATTTATTTTTTTTTTTCGTAAATTTATTTAATACATATTGTATATATATATATATATATATATATATATATTTAATTCTTAAAGGGCCTCGTTATTATTTTAAACCTAAATTATAGCGGATGAATTTCTATTGTAGTATGATATAAAAAAAAACGATTTGACTATAAATATTTTCAATGGAATTAAAAACAGTATGTATTTAAAACAATATAATAATATACGTTCTGCAGAACGAGAGAACAAGACGTATAGTGAAATAATAATATTATTAGTCGTTATACTCATTGTAGTATTATTATTGCTTCTATATACGTCGCGCGCAATTTTTAATAAGTTATCATAATTTATCATATAGCTGGTGAATACCGTAGTCTATAATTGGTTTTTTTACGTTTTCGACTTTTATTTTTTGATCATTTCAATCCTACTGTTTTGACGGACAGTCTTGTCGTCCATCGACTGCCGATACAATGGGTGTACATTTTTATACGCACGAAATTTAATATCGTACGAGCTGAATATAATTACAATGAATAATATAATGTCAGCTATATTAGGTCACCTGTATAAAGTACATACAGTCATTCGAATGACAGCCGCCAGATTAATGGTAGTCATCGTATTTTAAACCAAAATAAAAAACGCACATTTTACGAGAAACCAGAAAAGTTAATTTCAGAATCTTGTTCCGAGAGTGTGGGTACCTACCCATATAACATTAGATGCCGACCAAATATGTGTGCTGGTTTCATGGCTCTTTTATGTCAATCTTTGGCTTTTGCAGTTTGACGAAGAAGCGTGATCGAAATCCCATATTATCGTTTCCTCGTCGCAAACAGTTAAGTTTCTAGTGTGATAATAATAATACCATCCGTTGTCTTGAAACGACGTAATATTATTATTATCATAGCATCATAATATAGTAATAATAATAAGTATAGGTATCTAATAATTACGTTGTCACGGTATTGATGGGTAGTAAACCGGTACGTATAGAGTGACGATTGCTTGTGGTACTTACAATATAACATAATGATATAATGTATATTCATATAATCATGTTTATTATACCTATAATCGTATATTTTTATCTCTGTTACAAACTTAGAGTAAGTCACAAATTAGCTATAAAATCGTTAGACCAATATTTAGTAATAAAAAAATTATGCGCACTGCTATCGACATTAGAGTCATATGTGTAATAATTTTTTTTAACTTTTTAAGTGATATCGATGACACCTTCTAAAATAGATATACATAAAACGCTCGAAGTGGCTTACATTATTAATATATACAATAAATTTCCGATCAGTTTATGGTTATTGTTTATCGTAAATAATATATTTAAAATCAAACATGTCGAAAAAACTTTTTTTTAAAATTTGGATAATGACTGTCATTTGGTCGATTTTGAATTTGGGACTAAGTATTATCGTTAAATTGACTTAAAAAAAATTGGTCAATCGTGTGTCAGAAATAGCCAATGTAATCGTTTAAACAAATTAATTTCCTATTACACATGTTCTCGTTGAAAATGTTAAAAATTTGAAAATTTAACGAAATGTGCAATTTAGTACCTCCTATAGGTTCTTCCTGTGTTCTTTCTGAGCTATTTCAATATTTTCAATACTGCGAGGTCATCCGGCCAAAATATTTAGTGTTATTCGAAATCGTGATCACACTGCTTAGGTATATAGATTATTATTAATTTCCGAGGAGCTAAATCGAGGAGCTAGATCGTGTATTAAACTATATGATAAAGAAGTTCTATAGAAATCAATCAACATCGTTCTAGTGTCATGACGTATCAAGTCGGGATCGATCTCACCGGAATTTAATTTTTATTTTTCGATTCGATTTCAATTTTAACGCGTTTTCGCTTAATCCGAAACTATTGTACCTACCTACAACTGACATACTTCGGTAGTGGCGTTGTATATTTTTGTATTATAAATATATATATATATATATATATATATATATGATGTTACGCTCGGGATTTAAATTGGAATGAAATATAATAATAATATATTGTACACACACCACCACATGTTACAATTTGTTCTCGGCATGGTCGATCTTCCGCTTTGCCTCATATATGTATATATGTATATATGGTATACGCGTTATGCTCTTGTACACAGTATTATTATATACGTAGAACAATGTGACTGGATCGTTATCCCCTCGTAAATCAAACACTGTATTAAAGAATTGACGTCGTACACGGTTTATGTAACGTTGATTGCGGCGGCCGAGGCTGAGGCAGAGGAGACGGTCGCCGCAGCAGTTCCTTAAAGGGGTCGATTTCGAGCATGATAGTACAACAACAACAACAATAATAATAATAATACATTATATTATATTATATATTTATAATATCGCGTACCCGTGTACGCGTGTATTATAATATTATGTATGTATGTATATGTTTGATTATATTATATACATTTATGAAATATATAATGCACCTATAATAACATAGCTAGGTACCGGCTCGTGGCACATTGTTCTGTACAGATTGCGTATGTCGCATATGGAGTAGCATCAGCAGCAGCAGCAGCAACTGTGACAAAAAAATAATAATAATACGCATATATAGGTACGTCGCCGTGAGATTAGAAATATTCCAGACATAACATTACGTTATAAATTTATTTTATATTTTTTTGTATATTATTTGTATCCGTACCTATTGTGTTGCAGTGGCGTGTAGAACATTTTTTATTTTTTTGGGCAAGGCTCTGCAATATTTGTGCATATTTACCACCCCCTGCCACCCGGTGGTAGTAACGTCTTGTTTTAATTTTTATTTTAACATATAAATATTATGCTAGATGCAGTTTTTTTTTTCGAGGCCAATTTTCGTTACCATATGGTAACATTTTATTGCTTATTATTTGTATTATAAAGTAGATGTATCCTTGGTATTCAACATTTTAAAAACATATTTATAATTCATAGATTTCCCTTGTAGAGGAAAAATATCAAGTAGCATGCTACTACTCACCTACATAACTCACTTTGTCTTCTTATTCCAACCAAAACTATCATTCAATCGTGACTGAAAATATTTTTGAATAGTTTGAATTTAGGTACACATCCTCATAGTAACTAGTGGAGTAATGGTACATTAATTATTTTTCGTTAATCGTTTTAATACTCCGTTGCATTCGATCGCTCTCGTTCAGATTACAAAAATCGCGCGTGGAACCCAAACGTAATAAAAATGTCAACATTGTCGTGTATTTGAAAAAATGATGAGCCGTAGAATGTGCTGAGTGTGGACTAAATAGGTCATAATAGGTAAATATTAAATGCAGGCAGTTACCTAATATGGGTTAGAACTTAAAAATGAAATATTATAACTCACTGTTTGTTAGTTATACACCATGGGCCATGGCTAGAATCAGATACTTATTATTTCACCAAAACCTAGGCACGTATTCAAAATTTTTTTTAAGAAGGGGGTGAAAAAACCCTACATTAAAAACTTTTATCTTATAATACGTATAACTTGTTTACACATTCTATTATGCAGTCATCAGTCTTCATATATATATATGAATATTAATATAGGTAATATCAAATATTATGGTTCAACCACATGACATCATATTTTGTAGAAATCCAAAGCATATAACAAGTAAAGATATTTTTTGCATACGAGTTACACTCTTCTGACTTACCAATACCCCACTGTTGAATCCTACATTTTCGTAGATTGCACTGTACCTAAGTTATACGTACTATGTATTTATTAGTTAATCACCTAAAACTTATTGATCAACAGTGTTATGTTTGTCCGCGGCCGTAATCGAGACACAGCCCTCAAAAAACAGCCTTCTCTATGCCATGTCGTAAAAAAGAGCTGAACTTGCGGCGTGGTATAAATAATATTAATAATAATATAATATTTATTGCATTTAAAGAAACATATATAAATAATTTTAAAACGATTGTCTCCAAATGCCTAAGCTTGTGAAAGAAATAATAGCTCTTATTTAATAGGTGAGATTATACAAAGTTTATGATAATTTATTACATTAATATTGCTTTATTTGAAAAAATACTATAATAATAACAATAGCAGAATAATTTTTGAATACAGCGTAATAGATAGATTTTTTACTTACAAGTTTTTATCTTATACTTTACATAGTTCCTACTTTTTGTTATTAAAATGTTTATTGCGAATATCATAATTTAGCATGCATAAATTTATAGTCTATATCTATATAATTTATATTAAAGAATCTTTTTTTACCAAATTCAGTTTTATATCTGTTTATTTTAAATAGATTGTTTATTTTTTAGCGAGTATAATATTCAATTGTGGTTGAAACTGACGCTTTCGAGATTATAAAAATATAAATTTGTTTGTATTTCATTTGCATGAGATTTCTTTAAATAAATCAAATGTCTTAAAATATAATATATATAGTATATCAATATTTGAATAAAAAAGGATTTAAGAAACCTTAGTTAAGAATGTTATATCCTTGGCAAAGAATTTATAGTATCGATCTTAAATATTAATAAATACCTCTACCGGTAACGGTCATATGAGTCGTGATGAGGGAGGTAGAGATTCCCTCATGAATTTTTTCCAATATTTATAATAACTCGTATAGGTGTAAAACAGTCATCGTATATCATAATACTTTTAATGGTCGAAACGTATTTATGTCAGTAAAAAATCGGCCATCAATCTCCCCCTCCCCTTGACAACATCGTTTGACCGTCACTGGTACTGACCTACCTACATTAGTGGTCTCGGCTCGGAGCAGAAATCACACGCTTCGATGGGACAATTCTGCGGTAGTACTAACACACACACACACACCTAATTCGACGGGCGGAAAGAGGATTACGTCCGCATTATAATCGAGTCCTTGAAGAAAAACTCCGTTACCGCGTGGCAATAATATTATTATTATGTATTTCGATTTTCGGTTCGACGCCGCCGTCATAATTCGTTTTGATAACAATCGTCGTCGTCGTGGCAAAACGAGACCCGCCGCGACCGCACGCGCCGCCGTCGACCGGGCGTGGGTGTTGTTTTTTCGGTTTAGCCGCTCTCAGTCTTAGCGATTCGCCGATTTATATTATTATTATATTTTATACATATATATAATATTATTATATAATCCTATTTGGGATTTATTATTATCATTTCGCCCTGATCCGTGCATAACGCGCCCGCGGAGACGACGGGAGCCGGCCGAGTGGTCGGGGGTTGGTGGAGGTGGCGGTTGGTTTTGCGCGACGATGAGAGGGGACGCTATAAAAATATCAGATAAACACATCAAACGTCGTCGCGCTGTCCATTTAGTCAAAACACGATCGAGCGAAAGCGCCTCGCCAGGGCTTTACCCCGCGATGTGCTCTCTACCGTGACGTAGTAACGAATTCCATTTTACACAGTTACACCTCTTTTATGACGACGACGGCGGCGACTAGTGTGACGCACAAAGGCGGCGGCGGCGGCAAACGCCCTTTGCGCCCGTCTATTAGGGTCGACGGCTAAAATATTAAACGCTTTACTCTCTTTATGTGTAACGTATATTATATACATATCTATCCATTATATGTGTATGTATATCTCTTAGCGTTTGCGCTTTTTACGCGTAGGACGCCATCCACCCCACCCGCCCACACACCCACCGATCCTTTGTGCCGAGTATATATGATTACGATACGCGTGTTTTCACGTGTCTGAAAGTGCCCAAAATCGACACCCACATGCGGCTAATAACGTGTATAGTGTGTATATATGTCCCATGAGGCGAATATAATATTAAAATTAACGCGCAATCATTATTATTATTATATATATATATATATATACGATGCGTGCTTGTCTGCAAATAGGACTTGGCCCCGCGTCAAACCGTCAATTTATTTATTATTAATTTTTGTTTTTTTTAAATTCTTAATTCTGTATGTTTACTTTTTTTAGTCAAATAATATACCTACATATTTTGTGTATATGTATATACGTTACTATATACTAGCTAGTTCGGGTTAGGAAATTATAGGCATGTACATTCTGAAACGATTTCTCGAATTAAGAGACAGATAAATATAATATTATACCATTTCGATCGTATAGTTTAAAATCATGTAAGACTTTTAGATACATTTAAATTTGAAAATAAAACAAAGAGTGTATTAGTTAGAATTTCATTTAAATAGCAATTTTTGTAAAAAAAAAATTGTATATCTCAAGGTTAAAGATAGTTGTATTATGTTAAGTACATTCAGGGCCGTATTTAAGAACTTGCCGTCCTGGGGCAATAATTAAAAAACTCCTTATTATACCGAATAAATCAAATAAATATTAAAAATATAAAAAAGTTAGACGCCCCTGGGTAATTAATATCTAGATAAGATAGATTATCTGTCCATAATGCAGATTAAATCTTAAACTATTTGTAATTGTTTTTTTAATTATCTGAAATTGTAATTATTGTTATTTTATACACACAGCAGTAGTTGTTTTCTGCGTTTGTCATTAGTAAATATTTTTTAAGACCTCCTTTGATATTTATTATAGACAGAAATTCGAACAAAATATGACTAGAGAGTGTTATCCAACCACATTGCAAACTATAGACATATATTAGATGTCGGATACTTGGGTTCTTGAGGTCACGTTTCCGTCTACAATAGTCGTATAGTTGCGTGCGGTAAAATTGCTTCTCTGAATTTTCAGTGCCAAATTTAAAACTGATTACGATCAAATGATCTGTGTATATTATTTGCATCAGGTACATACAGTGTAGTACTATGATGAGTATGTATATTTATATTAAAACACGATCACGTCAAACAAAACTGCGTAAAATTATATTATAAAAACAACAAGCTCGTTTCAATAATTATTTTGCGACAGTTGATAATTATATGGGTAGGTGTAAAAGGTAGGCGATACATCTTTGTCGAATTAATTTGAAGATGATTACAAATTAGAATAAGTACAACGTTTTTAATTCGAATATTGTATACGTTCACTCGCACATACATTTGTGACTATATTGTAGTCGTAAAACCCATGTATGAGTATAGGTACGCATGTTGTTATTTTTTATGATTTAAAATAATATTACATGACCGCGGCCAACAACTCACACATAAACTACATTCACGATGCTGTATAGAGGCCAGAGGCGTTAGACTTATATATTTTGATGGTCAGTGCGGAGGCGTAAATAGGAATTATTTTCACTATACACTTATATTGTTTGAGTGATTGGGGGGGGAGGTAATTATGACTTGACATTCATACGCGTTATGACATATCATTATGTTTTGATTAAACACGAAATCGCTATACATGGGCCATGGCCCGGGTGAACTTCCTCCCCTCCCCCAAAACCTATATAGATAGGCCACTGCAATTGCTCGCGGGTATTCCGCGATGTATTTCCACCACATCGACACACGTTTTACACATAGGGCGAAATATTTTATATACGGTCATGATTCAAAATTTAGCTCTAAAATATTAACTACATTATTGTATATATTATAATGTATCATAGATGAGTGTTTCGATTGACCTAGGTACGGTGAACGTTTGCATAGAGCAGGGGTTTTCAAACTACGACACCCGGGAAAGATGCGACCCGCGAACAAGTTTTAATCGGCCCGCCCAAAGGACGTTGAATAATATAAAAATATATGCAATTATTGAGATTATATTTTCTTTACTAAGTACAACCGTAATAATATATTATAATCATTTATTTTATAAAATATTTAGTAGGCACCCTGTGTTTTTTGTGTAAAATTACCCACTTCAATATTCATTGTATTTCCATACAATTAAAAATATATATATATATTGAAACACTTGGCCTGTTGAAAACTTGATATGTTTTGTGGCCCTCAAATATAAATGTTCGGAGACCCCTAGCATAGAGAAAAAATATTAAATAACAATGTTATATAAGTATAATAATACAAGTCTATGCAGTATATAGGTACCTTTTATACCTATTTTCGACGGGACATCGCGTCTGCGTGTGCAGTGCGCAATAAATTTTGCAGCACTGAAAATGAGAAAAGCGTTTGAGAATTTAAAATGCTCAACCATTAACGCACATTAAAATAATGATTAAAATGATAATAATAATAAAATAACATTATACATTATAAGATTTAATGTACTTCTATATTATGTGTGTTACATACCTCACGCGTGGTATATATTTATATCACATCGTCACCGCGGTTATCGTCGCTTTCTCGTATTATTATTATACCCATATATATATGTTATTGTATATAACATGTGTATCGCTCGGCTGTGTGTAAGTCTGATTTGCGGTCTCGTCCAAAGTTCCTACCCATATCGTAGGCTGGTATATAATATATCCCCGGCGGTTTATTCGAGGATATAATAATATATTACCGACGACTGTCAATTTGACTTGAACGACGGTAGTAGTGTACGTATATATAATAATAATAATAATAGTATACATATGCATATATGTACACGTGTATACCGCGGTATACCTCCTCCTCGTCCCTATACGCCGGGTGGCGCGTAGCAGTATTCCCATCTTACGAATTCGTTCCGCGCGATATTGTGTTGGGGTCGCGAAAATGGGCGTTCAAAAGTTTCAAACTGCAATCTGCGGCATTGTCGAAATGCGCTTGT
The DNA here is from genome assembly GCA_014851325.1 of Pentalonia nigronervosa. Taxonomy (NCBI): domain Eukaryota; kingdom Metazoa; phylum Arthropoda; class Insecta; order Hemiptera; family Aphididae; genus Pentalonia; species Pentalonia nigronervosa. The sequence continues at coordinate 38,224 of JACXSJ010000999.1, read as the reverse complement.
ATTATATTAAAAGCCCGCCGAGCGTCGTATACGTACGTAGGAGACTTCGACGTGTGTGTGTGTGTGTACAGAGGTAAAGTTTCTTCGCCGCGCATTACTTTCGACTGTTTTCACACGCAAAATACCCACCACCGAGACATGCGTTAAATTGCTCTGTCTCTCTCTATCCTTAAACTAGAAAATTTTTCACTCTGGTTTCGAATCGTTGTTGGATACCTATACAAAATGTGTTTCATAATATTATACACCCGCAAAACATCTCTACTCGTATTTAATATAAGCTCGTCTCGTTAAACAATTCACAGATAACTGTCATATTTTTAGAATATTCTAGAGTACACGGAATGATCGTGCCATGCCGCGAACACGCGTTTCACTTTAATTCAGTGTATCTTCTCAATAATCACAGTATTGATATGCCTAGTCTTGAGCAACTCAAATGCTAAAGATGGCCAATTTTACGACTTGTTTGATGTGAGTTTTGAGGATATGTGACAGCAGATTTTAGTGCAGCAAACATCTATTACGAAAGTGGAAACACGATCTAATGTTTCATACTTTCATCTATAAGACGATTAATTTGTTTGTTTATTTGATGATATGCTTCATATAGAAATGTAGCTTGGGCAAGATAAATAAAAGTATTACGATGGCCGCTAGTTGTCTATCACTGGTCTATAGAATAATAGACTCTCAATAGTTCAAAATTCCGGGGACCGATCTAGAAACTTATCTTAAAGAAAGTTAAAAATGTTTATCATTTAAAATATGAAAAAAAAAATTAAATCTGTTTTCTTCGTTTGAGATAAGTCGTTGGCCACAATCTGGACAAAACTATTATCTAAAGTGCTTTAAAGCTGACTGAAATCTATATCATATTTTGTCTTTTTTCGTTTCTGAATCTTAGAAAAATGTATGCGATTCTGTCAAACAAGTCTTGGCTTCGATTGATGATTCGATTGGAACCTTTGCTTCTTTCTCAGTGTCATGAAAAAATTATTCAAAAATGATATGGAAACCCCTCAACTCTCAAGTCTGCTCCATCATGTGTTTAGCAAAGGCTTGCCTTTAGTCTCCTCGAATCATGTAGGTATTGAAACTACTCCACTGAGTTCTGCACTTCTTGATAAGACTATTAGAGGTAGTACGAATTCGAGTTATGGATGTCTTACTCAAAAAAATTCGATTTAGAGGGATGAAAAGCATTTATTTTTTATTCTAATTTTAGAAATTTTCTTGAGGGACTAATGGTATAGTGTTTAATTCTGCAGTATGTAGTTTTTTTCGAATTATTGAAAACCTCTCGTATACTCAAGTATGTACATACGTTGTCATAACTAGATCTGTAGGTAACAGCCAGTATCATATCTCTGCTACAATGTAAACCGATACGACATAAATCAGTCGTCATTACACTTTTCGGATCAAAAACCACAACGACCTAGTGGCAATAGTACACCGCGGACGGTCGTCGTCCTGTGATCTACGTAAAGTACCGCACGGTCTAATAATATTATATATAATATATGATATTGTTATTAAATTTATCACCTGCGATCGTTCGTATTCCGTTTGAACGCGCGCATATATTATATATATATATATATATATATATATATATAATTTTTGTTTCAATATATTATATCGCATGACATTATATAGGTAAGCAGAGTATGGTATTATTATTATAATATGTGACCGACCAAATTATAAATTCTAACCGACCGACTGTCCTGTGCAGGTCCTGCAGTGTCCGTCGCAACCATACCGAGTCCGCTTTTGGCCGCTCGTCTGCATTATTGATACGATCTCCACGCTCTATGTATACGATATTATTATATCCAACTGATATACATTAGTGCCGAAATAAATCGCCCGCGACTTCCCATATTATATTCCACCATAGCCTGCGCCGCGTCACGCCCGCATATGAATAACGATATTCTCCGTTTGATTCCCATAAATTCCCGAGTCTTCTGGGAACGATATTTTTTAACATGAATTATATGCGCGCGGTATCGAAACGCGTGCAAATATTATACATTTTACATTGGTGAAATACGTACAATAGATATTATGATACATAGATACGAAATAGGGTGACATATTGCTGCGCCGCACTGAGATGTATAACACCAATAACGAAAAATACTGCGGAAAAAAATGAATAATTTTGATTATGTCAAGTTAATTTTATATTAATAAGAACCTTATAAGGTATTGGGTAAAATAAAAAAACAGAATCATGCGGGGGAGGTGAATTTTGTCCTTGTTATGCTGCTCGAATTATATACAATCTGGAAATAGATTTATGCGGTTGAAAATTATAAGTGTTATCCTTTTATTATACCGATATTGTTCATTTGAAAACGATAGTTTAAAGTCTAAAATTAATGTACATAAAATCTCATCAAAATATTAACTGATTTGTTTATCCACGATGTTCACTGAATAAAATAACACAAGCAAAAGGGTTTATTTTTGTGGGGAAACTCGATGTTTTTTAATGTTCTTCATTATTTGACCGTGATTAACGCGCTGCAATTCTTAAAAAATACACCCTTCTTATACATTAAAACGCAATAATTAACACTGAGCGATTTGTTTTTGCTCTCTCTACATTGTTATTACTACAAACAATATAGTAGTACTAAAAACACTGTTTCGTTTATTTGGTTAATCGACGTTTGTTATTACTGGATGAATCAATACAGTTGATGTTTATTTATCAAGCGACTCTCTAACTGGATATTATATAGGTACATACTTATAAGAAAAAAACGCATAATATCATTATAATATGAATTGATTTTTCATTTTCTCAAGTTTTACCACGCTGTTATCACAATATTACAATATTATAATATATATCACACTCCCCATATTTATTATTATTCATGATACTAGGCGACGTTCAAGTCGAACAGTGACAATTATTTTGTGACGGGGAAGGGGTGGCCGATTTTTAACATACACTATCAATTGATTGTCAAAAATATAACTTATGGTTACTGTTGTATACCTGTATTATATCAGGTTATTATAAATATTGAAAAAAGATCACGGGGGATCTATCCTCCTTGCTCCCCCTCCACCCCTGTTTGACCACCATTGTGATACCGAACAGAATTATCGTGTGCTCCAGCTGTGTCACAACGATGGTGGTCAAATTGTGTTTTGAGTGTTTTGACGGAATGAGCCTTGAGCATTCCGACATTATATAGGACATCGAATATATAATCACTGAGTTGACGCACTTAATTTATAATCACAACAACTGAGAAACATTTTTCTAGAACATTGATAAATCAGCAGCTTAAGAGCAACAGAAACCGATTGCTCGCGAGACATTATAATTAATAATAAAAACATGACGAGATATAAACTGGAATTAATTTTTTTTCATCAGAAATCACTCGGTCTGTTTTTCCAACGAATCGCACAAATCTGACCGAATTAAAGACCTCGCCCCTCGCAGAAATTTGTTGCCGTTCGCTGCCATACCTATACCTGAACATATACATGAGCGGTTAATCATTCTGCGGGCTAAACAATAATAATAAAAAAGACACGATGACAGAAGTCTGAATGGTTTTTTTCCTTCGTTCGGCGAAAGAAGAAATAGGTATATGATGTGTGTTATAAATTATCCGGTCTGCCCACGAATCGGGATTATTTTATATACAGATTTTTTTTATACATGCATATATAATATATAAATTTTTTAAACTTCTTCCAGGCCGTTATTTATGATATAATACATACGCACGCATATGTATGTGTATAGCAGTATATAATATGCTTGGCAATAGCTATAATATATAACGGTCGCAGTTCGTTGATAATCGTTAGTCGTTACTATGAGATATACCCAAACGTAGTCTCACAGGTATATGGTATATGGTTATAATAATAATAATAATAATAATAATATTATGTCCTCGAGTCGCGGCTCGCGCGTCCACGTAGGTCCATTTATCCTTCCCCCACCATCATCACTCGACGACACATTTCACAATTTCCATCGTTGTGTAGGTATAGTATTGTCAAATAATATGTAATATATTATTAATACCTGCACAGCCGAACGTCCTAGTGATTATTATTTATTTGTTTATGCTGTCTGTTTCTTTTTCGACCGAAAACTATCGTATTACACAAATAAAGTTAACAATCTAGCGACGAGGGGTTATAGCGGTACTAATGTTATTATCACCGTTGTTGCAGTTTGGAATGCGCATTTCAATTTGTCAAAATAAGCAACGACTGCAACGATATCGTATACATTTTATGATACTCACACGTCGAACACAATATAATATTATTATGATTTATGGTTTGTGTTGCACTATTAGTAGAGGTTATTTTTGATTGGAATTCGTTTAGGACTTCTACTGCTGCGAGGTGTAAAATGATTATGGTTATTAAAATACAGCTTTTTACGGACAAGTAAATCTAATCAAAAAAATGTCTCCTAAGAGTAAAAAAAAGTAAATACCTGTAGACATTCATGTCTTAATGGGTTCTTTTCCCTTCGCATCGTGACACTTGTCACTCAGTCACTGAGCTCAGTGAACTCACACATTTTATAACATATTCACTACTTAAATGTTATAAATTACATTAACTACTTGTATAATATAAAATATATTTACGTATAGCCACAGTATCGATATATAGCAACTTTAAGTACCTACCTACTTACAATATATCATTCTATTTTATTATTGCCTTTACTTTTGAGTTTATCGTAATTTGGAATTAAAACGTTGTACACATTTTGAATTTATTGTTAAAAATAAAAATATCTGGTGTGGGGAATGCTTGAATACGGAGTATAATACATTTTTGGATTAATTGCTAAGACCAAAATAAATCGTGAAAATATTTTTACAAAACTAATATTATAACTTATTTAAGTAAATGTATTTTAAATTATTTCGTTTTTCGTCTAACGATAATCTGTATGATATTACGTTTTGCGTTATATTTTGTTTAATGATATATTACATTGTATTTTGTTAATCGTCATATTTTGTTTTATAGTATTTATCGTTTTTTTGTTTTGATTACGTTTATAAATTGTAATCGATTTTCGTCATACAAAAGATTTGTAACATTATGTTATTTATAATGTGTTTGCAAGCAAGCCCTATTTGTTATATACAATAATTGAATAACATAATAAACCGTAAATATTTTCAAATCAATATGTTAGTATTATTATTGATTATAGATAGTACTCTATATAATCTGAAATGGTATTATCTAAATCATTATATGTATTGTTGTTTTATATCTTTTCCACTTATTTTATGTTTAACAATATTAATACAACTAATCGAAAAACGTTATCGCATTTTAAAAACATTAAAACGCATCAATATTTGTACGCATCTCTATGAAATTTAATACGCATTATTATTTATTGTATGTGCAGATCGTATATGGTGTTAAGTTTCGTTCGACGATATTTTAAAGTGTCATTAACCCTGTACAGTATAATACAAAATATAGATATTTATTAGTATTATTACTGTTACATTATTATAAAAATCGTTATCAAATCGAAAAGTTTTAGTGTTTTATCCGTATATAATAATGACGGTTTGACCACAAAACATAATATTAAAATACCAGAGCTATGTAGATAATTAAGGTATAATATTATACTATTTTACACGATATGGTTTTAATTTTCACCGTGATATATAATATATATACATTACTCATTCACGGTAAAACGGCTGTATAAAAAGTTGTTTAGAAACCACTGAGTTTTATAATGTACACTTGTGAAATATTCAAGGGTTGACAATTATTTTACATATATTTTATACACACACTTGAAACACTTTTAAAAATGCACACGGTTATTCGTTAAATATGCACGAGGCACGACTACTGCAGTGTATTATATAGGGTGTAAGGTGAGGGCTCTCGTTTACACTTATATGGTGATCAATTGAATTAACATACTGTTTACAAAGTAATCTTTAGAGTATAAAGGTTTTCAGGACAACAATCAAAATAGGAAAAATGGAAATATAATCTATGAGATAATAGTCACACGCATCCAAAATTCAATCATATTGTTTACTGCATGTTTGCAATTTACTATATCTATATTTACCGACAACAATGATCTCATATAGAGAACTATATATAGTGTATACTTTTAGAACAGTATTCTGTTTTTTAATCGATCGACATTCACGAGTGGTTCATTTGTTTTTTTAAACAGTTCAATCCAGTTACCTGCAGCATAATATTATATGATTTTGATTTTTTGATCATTTTTGATGACTTGTTTTTTAGTTGTGTTTTCAACTAATTAAGTAATTTGAGCTAATATATACAGAGTCGGACATGCTACATCTTTCCAATATAATACACATATTTTAATCCAAACAGGTTGTTAATTTTAAATGGAGCGTCAGTGTAGGCCACCCTTCGCGTCTAGACATAATATACGACTATACACACCACACGATAGAGGAATATAGCATCTGGACGAATTTCATTTCGAAATGTCACATTGATTTCTATTTTTTTGTGCACTCGCGTTCTTAACGATTTAATTTCCAAAGGGAAACGTAAAAAAAGAGTCTGTCGTGACCAATGGCAATGGTATGTGCGGTGCATGCAATACACATGGGAGGTCCACGGGCGTTTTTTGACAGGCGTCAAAACGAATACGGTTTTTCTGTACGGAAATCAACCGGATTGACACGACCGGTGCGCGGCGAACGGGGCAAGAAATAAACATGTTAACGAAGTGAATTTTTTTTTTTGTACGAAAGGGTCATGGTCCCAAGGGAGAGACCGACTGGCGCGCGGACCCGGCGACAAGTCAAACCCTATTAAAGGGTCGCTTATTCGGAAACTCTTTTGGGGAAGTACATATATATGTAGGTATATACGCGTATACGTGTAAAAAAGTTTTTCTAAAAAAGTAACGTTGACGAGTTGCGGAAATAAAATAAAACGTACACACCCGTCGTAATATGCGCGTATATTTATATAATACACACACACACACACACACACATATAAATGTATATACATATGATGTGGGTAGGTACAATACAGTACGATATACTCACCCCTCGCACGCGGTCCGCTGCTGCAGTGCCATCTGGCGGTGATTGTTCGGGTCGATCCGCAGCAGCTTTCGGTCATCCTGCTCGTTCTGCACGTCTGCCCCGAGTCGGACGTAGTCGTCGAGAGGGATGGAAAAAAAAAACCCGAAATCGAAATTCGACCCTTACCCGGTAGTGCGGTGAACCGGTTCGTCGTCTTCGGCGTCGAGACGGAGCCGGACGCGGCCGAGGCGCCGTCATACCGCCGGACGACTACCACCCGAGACCGGCGCGACAACCCCTCTGGTGCGCGCAAAATTCAGTCGTCCCATGAAAGTTGTGCCGGCGACGGCGGCAGCGACGACGACGGCGACGATGACGACGACGACAACGACGACGACGGCGGCTACGCGGTTTGCATGTTAAAAAGGGACTGTAATAATATACCTATGTATATATACACGCAATATACGCGCATTCGTTGTGCCGTCGGCGATGCACTATGCGTTTATGTATATATTATGCGTGTCTGTATATATATATGTGTGTGTGTGTGTGTGTGTGTGTGTGTGTGTGTATAATATATGAAAGTATGAATGGGCCGTCCGTAACCGCGCAGTGTCACGGGGGACCGCGTGATCGAGTGGCGTCGGCGGGGGTGGAGGTGGCGATGATGGGGATGCATCCGCCGCCGCCGCATTAGCAATTGTAATAAGGCCGAGCGTGCGCACGCGGAGATCGATATAACGAGCGTCCGAGAGAGGTCTGCCGAGTCCCACCGAGTGTTGTGATACGAGTGCAGTAAACCCGAACCCTATTGGTAATTATCGCCGATATAATATACTACAGGTAATTGGTTATTATTCATATTATTTAATAGACACGATATGTTAAAAAAAGTATTATCGAGTGAAAAAACGGTGTACGCGTGTGCAGTATAATAATCAGGAAGCCTAAGGCAAAACGTTAGAAAAACATGTTGTTTCCGCCGACTGAAATAATAATGTTACTCGGTAAAAACTGAGATTGGAATAGAGTAGTAGGCCATCACTCCGCCGTACGTCATAGCTAGGCTTGACATAAATACAGGTAGAGCGTCTAGCATTAAACAGTTGTGATAGTTGTGATTACATTCGTATAGGCATCTCCGCGTCTTACAATGTTGGGGAGGGTTTGAAATAGGTACGCGCGCGCATGGGGAAAAAAACCAGAAGGTCTCGTCATAACACTGTATTGTTAGATAGGTGTATAGATTTTAACGCGGGCGATTGCCGTGAATTTAGCCCGAGGAAAGAAAATGTTAAAAAGTTCTCTAGAGCAGGACTTACAAACGCGTTATAAATGACAAAAAACGAATGAAATTTGTAAACGTAATTAAAATGGAAAACGGCAAACAAAAATAATTGAATACGACAAAACAAAATGATTAACAATGCATATAATCATTAAACAAAACATAACGCAAAACGAAATAATTTAAAATCCATTTACTTAAATAATATTATAATATTGGTTTCGTGGAAATATTTATTTCGGCGATTAATTTTTATCTTAGCAATCAATCTTAAGAATTTATTATACTCCGTACCCAGGCAATTCCCCACATTAGATATTATTATATTTTTAACGATAAACAAATACGTTGTAAAACGTTCAAATTTTGAATAATCATAAACTCAAAAATTCTATAATGTCTATACTGTTAATAACGTAAAACGAAATTCGTTTTTCAAATGCAAGCTCTGGTCTATAGTAAATTTTGCCCGGCTTTTTCAGGTAAAATATGATTAACATCAGACAAGTTAACTTTGAGCCCGAATAAAAATGATATGCCCAGATCTTCTAATACCTAATAAGTAATTATCTTATAATATTTTTGAGAGTTATTTAGCATTACCCAGAGGACACGACAAGGGAGCAATTGTCATTATGCTTCAAAAATTATTTTGTTTTATTTTCATTTTCAAATTATTAAAAAGTATGAAAAATCATTATAGGGGAATTAAATCATATAAATGTAAAATTAAAATGTATAAAAATAAGTAAAAATTTATTTTTTAAGTAGAAAGCCATGTTTTTACCGTATTTATTTACTGAATTTTTTTTTTATATATACATTTTAAGCAAGGTTTCCAACAATTATTTGTTTTTAAGTTTTGGATTTTTGAAATTGAAATGGTTCAATAATAGACTTGTTGATTTTAATACAGGTTTCGTTTTTTTTTTTAATTTGTGTATAACAGAATATTATTATATTTGTCAGCATATGTTTTTCATAGAAAACTATCGGGCCAAGTTTACTACAATCGACCTTTTTTATTACCTGCAATTTCCGGGCCAAAAAAAGGTAATCGCAGGCCCAGTTTACACACGTCCTTAAACACACTTAAATATTTTTAAAGGTGACTGACTAAACGCTGCACCGAGAACACGCAGTATGCTATGATATTATTATGTATCGTTAGGACTGACAAAAAGAAGTACGGGATTCTATACGATTTTAGGACAAATAACAAACGTTTTCTGGGCAAATTCAACAAGAAAAATAAAATTTAATTTATAAAATATGTTAGAAAACATAAATAGGCACCGAGTTAACACGGCGTTGTAAGTGAACAAACATTATTATTTATATTCATATAAAATAAAATTAAAAATCATATCAGTATGTCTAATATTAATTACTTTGTATTATGTTTAATATGTTAACACCTAAAGACAATAAGATTTCTAAATTCATGTATGAATATCGAATTTTTAGACAGATTGGGACAAATATATTTTAGGACAAGCGATATAGTCTTATAACGTTCCAGTAACGTTTAGACATTCCAGTACTATCCAGATGGGCCCGCACCTATATCGTAATAATAATGAGTTGTACATCACCATATAGGTGCCCGGAGAGGTGAGCCGGTGGAGACAAACTGGGTCAGTCTGTCCCCCCTTCACTTGGATTTTTGGAAATTTTTTCAAATTATATAACAAAATATTGAAAGTGCGTTACGAAAAAAGGTCACCATTTAACGAATTCTGTAGAGCCAAGTTAACTAAAATATATTATATTATATCTACTGTTATATATAATATAAACAGTCTTGGCCTCATCCCTAGACAAATTACTACGGGTGCCTATGTACGTCGTAGCTTTTAAAGTAATATTATTGACGATAATATTCAAACACAGATGCGTGAAAACTGATCTAAATCGGAATTACGGACGAGTAAAAATTTTATATTTGTCTCTGAATATTCAGAGAACGTTTGATTAACCATTTTTCTTATTAGGTACCTATAGTATTACATATTATTTTTAATTGCCATTCATATACCGAAGACCGTTCCCAGCTTTATCGTACACCCACTTATTATTATGTACGTTAAAAACATTGATATTCGCATCGTTTACACGATAGGTCACAACGACTAAAAATATTTTTCGTTGTTCCTAATATTATATATAAACAATATAGTTTGAATGACCGTCGCGTGTGCGGGGGAAAAAATTTCGAATCGTAAGACAATTGATGATTACAATGTACAATACAATATAATCGTTACCTCTATAATCGGGTTTTGTTTTTTTTTATTCAATGACTTTACCTAACTCGCCCGGAATTAAAACGTAAATTTATATGTCATTTGTTTGTCCTAGTATGACATTTAGATAGATATGTACCTAAAGGCGTATCCCGAGAGAATTTAAAAACAATGAAATATATTCAAGTATAATGTTTTTTTTTTGGAGCTATAGTTTTTTTTTTTATCGACGACTTTGAAACATATGGCCTATATGATACGCGCGTCACACATTGCATAATAATAAATTAACATATAATAATTTATTATTAATGTATGTATATAGTTTTAAGTTAATGTTCGATCGGACTATAATATGATTAATTCGACAATATTACCGTGGGATTATATACCATCTGTATGGACACACAAACCTATGGGTGTATATAACCTATGTATATATTTCAGTTCAGGATAAACGTATTTATTATTTATCAGTTTTCCGGCGGCGCTATCACTGTATGTGTGGGCTTTTAGCTAATTCGCGTTGTGCACGTCGGTGAATTAAATTTTACAAAACAATATAATAATAGATAAAAACTATAATAATAATATACATGTATTAAAAGTGTAGCTGGTTGTCCTATATGTTGTCGACAGGGTGGTTATTATTGCGGTGCAGATGATCCACAAATAGTTTTTTAAAAGCTCCTTTATAATATTATGCTTGACGGGGTAATAATATGTAGAATAATAATAATATGTCAAACCTAATACTTCAAATATTTTCTATTTTCTTTCCTAAATCGCATTTTGAGTTAAAATATAAAATGTTTATCGGACGAAAACGATGTTAGATTAAATTCAATCTGTCAAATAGAAAATACCTTATTTTGATAGAAAAACATATATATACCCAGAGCTGTCTAGTGTCTATGCTGGGTATATATATATAATTGAAAAATGTGTAGGGAATAATATAGTTTATGGAAATTCGAACTATATATATACACATCAAATTCGTATATGTATATATTTTGTGCGGTAATATCAAAAATCATAATAATAATAATAATATAATCGTTTGCTTAAATATAATCAAAGGTTTGACATAATCTATTACTTGGTCAAATTTCTTTTCTTCTTTTTTTTCATTTCTTTTTCACCATTTTCCTTATGCTTGTGAGAAAATTAAAATACCGACAGAAATCCGTCCACGTCTCGACAGTGTCGTGTGTGAGGAAACCCCCCCCCCCCACATACACACACACATATATATATATTATTATCATTATGTAAAAAAAAACCCTCAAGTCGATTTGACGTTTCCGGGCTCAGACATGTGTGAAATCAACACGTCACCGCCAGCGACTTGGCGTATATTCGTGTGCCACCGCTGACGATGACAAGTCTGCCCGGAATTATTGGAACGGACAAGAGAGCGTGTGTCGCGGGGTATTAAAGAAAAAATCGGTGCATACGTGTCACCCCCGTGGGTATCCGTGGCTAATCGAAATAAATGATGTTTTTCGTCATATATTGTTATATATATATATATATATATATACGCGTATTTGTGTGTGTGTGTGTGTGTGTGGCGATGCAAAATTTAAGCGATGTGTATTACAATGCATATATTTTTATATTCGACGGTCGTGAAAATCAAATTTCATATCGCGTTATTGTCAAAAGGGACGAAAAAATTCACTCAACCACATGTGGTGGTGGCGACAGACCACATCTGTTCAATAACTGCAGCACAGTAGTCCGTCGTCATCGATACAAAACGTTTTCCGTTTTATTATTGTTTCGAGAAAAACGCCTCGCGTGATCGCAAGAAAGAGTTGCACGGGGACGACGCATGCGTGTCTATATATTTTATGAATAAGGCGGACCGATTAAGATTGTATATTTGAAAATAAAAAATAGACTTGACCATAGGCGTAACTCAAAAAATTATTTTAAGACCAATAACTAAACATCGTATTATATATCTACCAATCTAGTATATATTTATGGACAGACTCACGCGATAGTACAACAAAAATATGTCATACTCTGCCAAATATGTTCGACACTTTCTGTAAGGCTGAACACAATTTAATAAATCGCACTCTAAAATATTTTACAGCCATCTAATTTACACAATTTTCATTGTTTAATTGGATTCTAACTGTTTGTTTGTATGCTGTTGGTAAACAAAAATGCTTAAGCACGAATATATGAAATGGCTTAGCCACGTGTGGCCGTATGAATAAAATAATTCATGTTTTAAAATATAATTATCACGTGCGAAAACACGGAATGCTAAACTGTCAAACTATCAAATATCCACGGACGATTTCTTGTAAACGAAAATAATAATTACCGCCAATCGGTATTGATTCTTATACCTATATAATATATTAAAATAACTGAAAACATTTTCAGAGACGGCTTAATATCAATTGAATATTTAACCCCATTTAATTAAACGGATTAGAAATTATACATACAAAAGTATAAGTAAATGTGTACCGAAGATTTTTACGAAAATATATTCTAGATTTAAATTAACAGTTTTTTTTTTACTGTTGTTATACACGATATCGTTATAATAATTCATATTATATAGTAACGGTATTCATTTATGAGTGTATTTCAATTTTTAACAGACGAAAGTGCTGTTTCATTTTTTCCCATTTATTATTCAAACCGCGTCGACGAGAGCATGTTTTATTTTACAAACGAGCGTGTGTGTGTGTGTGTGTGTGTGCTAGTGACAAATATGTAGGTAAAATGGGTAAGACGACAGCAGCGATGGGTCGGTATGAGCGTATAGAGGTATACCGCAGGTATATTATAGACGTTGGCATACAATTAAATGATTAAAATAATAAAACATTCGGTTTTTTCTTCCGTAGTAGAGTGCGCCGAAGAGCATTTATACTAAAGACAGACAGCACAGACAAAAGAAGAAAAACCACCCCCTATTTCGGCTTCCCCTCGTCACTAATCCATACGGCGGTGCGTATCTTATCTGATGAACTCCTACCCTCGCGTCCTTCCACAAAACCCTGAGAATAATGACGAGTTTGTCGAATCCCACGTAGCTCGCGCGCGTATATTGTATATGCTCTGGCAGTGGGACCCGTCCGATAACCATCGCACACGGTTCGTGACTGTTGACTTCGGAGCTCAAAATCGGTTTTCTACGTGCCCGAGACCCCGAAAACGACGAAAAAAAAAACATTACAAAAAACCCTTTCCAGTTTTTTTTTCTCTCCCGTTTTCGTGATCGGCCGGCTAAAGATAGTGTGGGCTGCCAGGCAGGCAGGCAGGTACTAGGTACCTATATTATTCTTACAACAACAACAATAATGATAATAAATAAAAACGGTTCCGTGTAAGACAATGTTATTATCATTATTATCATTAATATTATTATTATTATTATTTTTTTATTATTATTACGTAGGTACGCGTGGATACCGGTGCCGCCGCATATACGTGTCGGGTAGATACGTCACGAATAGGAAACGCAATTAGACGTGACATCCGGCCGGTCGGATTGGCCACAAATCATGGTCGGCGGCGGCGGTCGCCATCAACCTGTGTGCGCTGCTCCACTGATAAGATCCGTTCCGGGACAACAATGGATAATGGCCACGGTAGCCGAGTTGGTCGGTTTTTTATTGCTATTATACACATGCGTATATACATATATATATATATATATATAAATATATACGTATTATGCTTATTTTTTTTTTAATGGTTTGGCAGGAAATAAATGCAATAATAGCGTCTGCAACAGTGTTTTCCAATAAAAAATAATAATAATGCACATTACACACGCGCATGCAACTGATAAAAGATTGAATATAACTATCGTACTGGCGGCGGGCATTATTATCGTTATGGGAGTTGCGGACATCCGAGCGCATTAAAAAAAAAAACACAAAATACACACGCGCAAAACAGAAAGCAACGTATATTTAATACATCTGCTACTGCTGCTGGTGCTGTATAGGTCACACGAGCGACGTGCAGTGTGCACGTCGTAAGTATGATGTAGGTAGTAGGTTTTTTTTCAAATTTTATATAATATTGTACTCAATTCTATGGTCTGCGATAAAAAATCGTGTGAAAATAGCTTGAGTACTTACTTATAATATGTATAAGTATTATATCGATACCGCTACTATCAAAAACTAAAAACATAAATACCTATTACATATTATGGTATTAAAAGTTTCCCATAAATGTTCAAAAGGTACGCTTCGATTACCATAATGCATCACTAATATCGATGATTTTTTAGTAACGTGCAGGTCAGGTGATGATCACGTCGAGATAGTGATATCTTGCAGGGAGAGCCGCGATGGGACCATGTGATAGAGAATATAAAGAACTTAAATATATATTTAAATGGGCACTCTCGAATCTTCTGCTCAATTTAAGTAGGATGAGACCCTATTTTCACTTGAATTTCCTCTCGTAGTATAGTACTTAGATTATTCATTAATATATCAATAATTGTACTATCGATAATTTTATGAATTTCTTAATGTTAAAAAATATGTATTGGTCTATTTATTAAAATATTCATAATTATTTATTCACTTGAATTAAATCAATTAAATCAATGGACATTGACATACTATTCAATATATTGAATTTATTCATTTTTCCCATAGTACAAGGTTTGACTTATCCTTCTGAAAATCAATGTTTGTGATTTTAACTGGAAATCGATTAGTTATTTTTATCGGAGGTGAATCTGGTACGAAATTGGGTCACTGCCTAAAATAAGAGGCAATCTAAGTAAATGATATTTTTGCAATGGAAGTAGGTAATTTTTTAAAAAAACAATTCACGGAAGGAAATTAGACCAGAAGTGAAGCGATTCGTGTGCGCCCATTTAAATGACCATTAGTCAGTTTCAGTTTTTATTAGATTTTATTGCCTATCAAATATACTCATTTACAATCAATAATACTCTGTGTCTTACAAAGTATATAGGTAAGTTAATAAATATGTTTTACAATTATTAAAGTTTACAGATACGGCTGCTGAAAGCTGTAGTCGTAAGGAGTTCAGAGTAATATGCGAAAGGTGTTGATGTCTATAAATAATAATGTCTACAATGAACTACTGTTCATACTTGGTGTGTGCATATTGGCAATTATTATAGGCCTTACGGTTAATTATATTATGTGTGAATATTTTTATTATTTTATTATTATTTCATCTGTTGGCAATTAATCGAATCGTATGTTTACACTGTACGAGTTATGTGTAGAGTTTATGTTATGATATATACATATAGGCGTGTGTTATGTACTATGTGATTGTTACATTATAATAAATTATATTATAAGACCGATGCCAATTTTTTAAATTAAGGCGTTATTACGTTTTACCTTGTACGTAGTAACGGTTATTACGTACAGAAATATAATTCAGTGATGAACGTTCATTTTGTCAAGGCGGCAGATTGAATGGTGAATGATTTCAAACACAATAATCGTTTTGTTATCCCACAAATTCACTTTTTTTTCTGAATAAAAAGCTTTGGTTTGGCCGATGACAAGACGTGATGGTTGTTATCAAAATAATTTGCGCTAGAAAAAAATTGCATTCAAACCTTGTTAATTCTCGTGGAGAAATTTCATCATAACTCAAAATATGTGATTTGCCCCGCACACAATTATCATATATTATATTATTATATAAACTATATTCTATTAGTTTGTAATTATAACAATACACAATATTGACGAGGACTTAATTTAAAGATTTTTTAAGTTTGTACAAAAAATATGTTAGTGGTACTGAATGCGGATACGTGAATTCAATGGCCGCTGTGTAAAATCAAAACAAATTGTTAAACATTTCTAAAACAGTAAGTTATATTTATTTATCTGCAATAGTGGGGCAACGTAATCTTGAAATATTTCCTACGAAAATCGGTGTTTTTCCAAAAGCCATTTTTGTAAACAAGCCGATGTTCGTTTATAAAATACTATATTGTTGTTCGACAACACTGTTACTTGTTAGCTTGTATTAGGGGAGATCATTCGTTAGTTGTACGATCGACGGGTCCAGGGGGTTGGCCGTTTCCCTGAGATCATTAAATTACGTGTCTGTCGTATTTTATGGGCAACCAGGGTCATCGGTTTCGGTAACCGCGCCCTTAATTGGTCACCGGCACCCGGGTTAAGGTTAACGACACGCCATTTCGGACACGAGGTGTATGTTTGTGTGTATGTTTTCTGTTAAAAGTCATCCCCTTTTACGCCGAGGCTTAGGGTTGCTTAGTCCACCTACACTGCCACCGTCACCCTCCCGTAGGTGTAATGATGTCCAATAACAATTTAGGGGAAAAACGGACGTTTTTATTTTGACATTATTATACCCCTAAATGTGTATGTGTTGTGCCGGAATCTCATCGTAACTGATTCATCAATGAGTGGACAATAAAAGACGTACAGGAATTACGGCATAATAATAATAATAATAATAATAATAATAATAATAATATATAGTTTTTTTGTTATATTGAAGTATTGCTTAGCGAAATGAAAAATTGATTATTGTTGTAATATTGTATATTATTCATACTACTGTAAAACTATAATAATGATGACAAACTATCATTAAATCGTACGGAAGTGGGTTTAATCAATAATTGTATTATTTTAATATAGCATTGAATGTAAATACATATTTTGTAAAGAAAAATAAATATTAAAATCGGTTCAAGTAGGAAGAAAAATAATATAATTTATAGATAATAAAATTCGGCCACTCCAGATTTAATTGATTTTATTTAGTTTTATTTACTGGGTACCTATGTAGATTATACTTTTGCCCGTGTACAACTTACGCCGGTCTTGGGTTTTGTTCGATTTGCATTCTAAAAATTCAAAATGTTGACAATCGAGAGGGGACTAAATATATATAGTACGTCACACGGTATTTTAGATTTACTCCGCCAAAATATATGCACAGTGCACGGGTATAACCATAAATCAAATAGTATACCGTAAACCGGGATATTATGGGTTATGATTGTTTTGTGGGGAAAAAAACTCGAGGGGCTGGCTTTTGTGTGACTGACCAGGGAAAGACCAACGGGTAAAGATAACATGTTCTTAAATGGAAAAGGAAATGCCTTAAGCTCCCAAAATACCCAAATCGTCTTGGATTCATGCCGAGAATAGCTTTTGTTGTTTTAAAAATCTCGGGGAATTTGAATTTAGGACCTTTTTTTCCACAGATTAGATAAACAAGTTACGCTCTAAAAAGATACGATTTTATTAAAAAATATTATGCAGTCTTGCAGTTGTCCAAACAAACGAATGTGATGTTATTTTTTTCATTTTATTTCTTCCTAGTATTTCTCTTTAGTTGTACAAGTCCGCATAGTCGTTCTATCTATAAAGTCTATGTAGGTACAGTAAATCTATGAGTAAAATATTGAACTGTACATTATTAATGTCTCAAATCGATTGGTCTTTTTCAATCGTATTATACGCAAACGTTTTACTGGATATTATTACAATTTTCAAGATAGGATGACAGAAACTCACTCTGTGTGTACAGTTAATTGCCTACGCTTGACGCCTCCAATCTTAGATCAATAGATTTACTTTCTGGTACTTTTCATTGATAAATAATTCATACAAATACAATAATATTAGTAAAGTCTATCAATATTAGAATGATGGAATTTCTTTATTTAACTGTTAATCTTTGTAAATTATAACGAGAAAGTCGTTGATTTATTTTGTAAGAGACATTAATAAACAAAATTATAATTTTTTCACGATATTATTATATTATAAGTTAATACCATTGTTAATATAATATTATTTACCTCGACGATTATTGTATTTATTTTTGATTATAAAACCTATCCGTCAAAATAATTAATTAAGAAGATATTAAATTATTCAAAAATATAATCAGCATAACTTGAAAATGTATGAAGACATAGATATTTAGCATATTAGACCTATTTACAGTTTTGTTCAAAATCTTTCAATTAATATTTTATAAATAATATGAGAATTTTAATTAAATGACGCATGTTATATACTCAAATTTTGAGTTTTAGAATTTCTGAGTTAATTTTAGACCATGTTTTTGAGTACTTAGATTTTTCACAATATTTAAAGAGTATATCCCGTGGCGATATCAATTTTAATTATTCAAATGAGAACCTAAATGTTTTAATGCAATTTATGAATCAGATAATTTTTCTGAAAATGCTGACGTATTATTCTTAAATCTTGAAGTTCTAAGTATTAGGAAATAGTTTCTAAACTGTTTTACTTTAAATAATTAAAGAATAATAGTGTAATAAGTAATAGAAGGATGTTATTTACTTTTTTTTAGAAATTTATTGTATGCAATATTAATCCATATTCCATGAGCATTTTGTAGTATTAAGAAAAGATCTAAGTATATTGACTAAGAAGTCATCATTAACAAATATTTTATATTGCATAGGTTCTTAATTATAATTACTGAGTTTGAATTAGTTTACGAAGTATTTATAAAACCATTATCCTTGGATTTTAGTGTTTAAACTATAACACGTCTATGATTGAAAGATATTTATAGTTTTTATAAATTTCTAAAGTTGACCACCCAAAGCCACCCTAAAATATTGTAAAAAATTATAAAATGTACAAATTATTTTGGATGTTTCTAAATTAAAAAACTTTCGTACCATACAAATTTCTCTATTTGAATCAATTAAGTGGCCGTAACATAAATTTTCAATCACACTGTATATTATACAATATACTAAACGTACGCACGTATCTGCAAACGGATCTTGAATCGGAAAAAAAATAAAAGAGGGGTGCAAACCCAATTGTTAAAATTTTTTACTATTTATGATAATTTTGTGATTAGAAGGAGTAGGTTAAAATAATTTTTAAAAAAGAATTGATAGGCTAAAATATTTGTAAAAATGGAAGGGTAAGTAGGTACTCGCTCCCCCCTCCCCCCCGCGTCACTCTCCGATTCGAGCACTGCCTGTGAATCGAGAACTCAATACTCGCGTGTTGGTTTATAATATACTCAAGTACATAGAATGGGCGTCGATACTCAAGCGATAATGATGACGATAATGCGATGAAAAGGACGCGCGTTACTCTCATGAAACAGACACGGTCCGGCCGATACGTTTCCCATTGGAGGTAAATTGTCATAATATATGACGTGTAGTGCTGGCTTCTCGGGGCAGCGGTGCTGGGAAATGTTGAGGGGAGGGCGAGGGGGTTAGAAACAAAACGGGCGATCGTGTCGTCGTCGTGTATTCTAGTAGCCACGGTAGTCGGTTTCCTGCTGCCGCTTCTGTTGCTGCGGAGAAGCTCGCACGATCTCGCCAATAATATAATAGTAATAATAATAATAATATGACGATGACGCAACAATAAAAGCATTAATAGCGCACGCGTGTCCGCTACTAGGTATATTATTATAATGCTACACAACAATAATATAATACTAGCTCGAACACACGCACACACTATTGGGAAATGTGCAGTAGCGGCAGCGGTCATTTCTGCGGCAAAGGGCGCCCGCCTGTGTCACGACCGGAACCGATATATATGCCCCCCTCCCCCTCACACACCCTTCTGAAAACGGCGGCGGCAGTGACCACTATTGTGCCGGTGCATTGTTTTCTGGCCTATACGCAAATAATAATAATAATAGTGAAAAAAAAAAATAAGAAAAATAAAAAAAAATAATGTAAATATATATTATATTATTATATTATATATCATCGACGACGACGAATTTTTTTTTTTCTGTATATACATTTGTTTCTCCGCCGCCACCGGTTTCGCCTTACCGGGATATCAAACGACATATTATATATTATATTATTATATGGGTTTCTGCTGCTGCTGCACAGTTGTTCGGTTTTTTTCTTCTTTCTTTATGCGTCCACGTCAAAAAATCGTCGTCGTATTTTATTTTATTACGCGCGCGTCGTCCACGTCGTCCGCAAGTCGTCCAAGTCGTACATACGCCGATCGATTGCGAATAATAATAATATATGTATACTACAACACACACACACACACACGCTTACATAAACACGCGCATTATATTATACGCACATAGTATAATGACTGGTTTTTCTCTCCGCCACGTATTATTATATACGTGACCGTACCGGCCCCGGTGGTGCAGCGCGTATTATATGTCAACCCAAAAACGGCCGTTTCCGTTTATATTATATATTATAATATAGGAGTTATCTATAATACAACTTACGCGCGTCTTGTTCTCGGTCTCGGTCTTGGTCGTCGTATAGGTCCGAATGGTGGTGGAGGTGGCGGTGGTGGGCTCCTCCATGATACGACTACGTAATGAGAAAGCGGACCGATGACGACGACGACGACGACGACGAGACGGGATAATAATATTATATTATGTAGGTAGGTAGTATTCGGACGTCGAAGTCGCAGTCGCTGTTATTAGCAGTCGCCGGTCAGTAGTCAGACCCGCGGCCTTTGGGTTTTGCTCGGCTTTTTATTATTTTCTTTATCGAAATCGTTACCTATATGCATAGGTATGTCGTTATTGTTATCATGTTATATAGTCGTAGTAGCTGCCCCACGCGGATTTTTTTTTTTTTTTTGTAAAAAAAAACGAATAATGTCACACCAAGTTTCTACTTATTTAATTATTTTTTTTTTTTATTTATACGCTAATGGGCTATTGCATATTATGTATATATTATATATGAAATATAACAGGCCTATTAAATAGTATAGACATATTATTCAACAATAGCTCGTATCGCCCTCTTCCCTCTTCTTCAATCTGTTTGAATACAGATTGTAGATGTTTTTATTTTTCTAATAAAAAATACTCCTATTTAATAATGCTGATCTTATGAATAAACAACGACAAATTTTCTTTTTTCATGAATTGAAAACCAAATGAATGTACCTAAAAGCTACATTTTATCTAGTACCTGTATAGGGCTTGAAAAAATAGTCATAAACACCCTCTAACAATAGGTCCTTACACGATAACGTGTCCAATGGAATCCATTATCTTCATTAAGAATAAATAAAAAAAAAATTAATAATAATAATTAATCTCGAGAAATCTATTGTTTATTGAAAATGGTCCAGTAGTATTTTAGTCTTTAGTTAACAGACGGAAAGACATCCATTTTTAAATGATGTATAGATTATTTATATATTTTTTTATTGTTCTTATTTAATATCGACGACCATCCATTAGTTGTAGCGAGTTACATACTATCTAGTTTATGTAAATATTTTACAGTTTAACATTTTTCGGTATTTCTATTATATTTCATTATACAAGTTTGTTTTATTTAAGAACTTCAAGATTAGCTGATTGGTGTCTGTGTTGGGTCCAAGTGTTTCACATAGAGTGTTGGGGATGTTTAGATTAGAGAAGGCATATTGAGTATTGCTGGAATTCTATGAAATTTATGTGATTTACTGTGTAGAGTTCTGTCCCACCATTTATGCAAATAGGTTTTTTCGTCTTTTGCCATAAAATAGATCTCCGTGTGGTAGTCTGGTATGGCCGATGTCCAAGTCTGTTGATTTTAACTTTTTCTCTTCTATTCGCGGAGCCGGATTGGACCAATCGTATAGACGGTGCTTTTTCTTAATTTTGAGTTTAATTTAAGCCAATCGGTTTGCCATTTGATTTTTGTATGTTTATTTAATTATTTGGTTCTTAGTGTCTGCGCGGAAGTTGTAATATTTAATTTTGTTGGAGTATCTGTGAGATTATAATAACACATTATATGTATTGTGTATTTTGTTCGACAAGGGTTCTCAACGTATGGCCGCGGTCATCGCTCCCGAGACTTTTCGAATTTTCATTTCTAGATGATCGAGCTTTCACTATTGTGGAAATTCTCCTCATTGTTGTAGCCTATTGGTATCTATGGTTATCGGGCTACTCGGTACAGCATCGATAAGTTGTATAATATTATAATAAATTGTCACCTCGCTTTTCATCCGAATCCTCTTCGCTGCAGTAATTATATTATATCGTCGTACCACTTAAAAAATGTAACGCATAATTACTCGTTATATGCGTATATATTGTGTTTACTTTTTGAACGATTAAACACCGTGTATGGAGAAACGTTCGGTAAAGAATGACTGTATAATGAAATCACTGCGAAATTAACAGTCCGTCAATAGGATAACGACGGTGTATATATATATATATATATCACAATAATATAAAGGATCGTTGACTTTGTACAATGAATATTATTGTTGTGTAAAACGAGTGGGGTGATATACTTCATAGAGCACCCCTCTCCGATATGGGTTAGTGTCGTAAATAAGTAATTCCGTTTAAGTATGACAATGTCATTATTCAATGCGATTTCGGATGAAACAATTATTATAAATTATAATATATTATTATTATATATTTTATGAACGCATAAGCGCGTGCAGTATTAACGTCCAACAATACGCTGTTACATAACACAGTTTCGTGCAATTAGTTATCTAGACTGCGATATGTATAGCACCTACATCAACATAATACATATTATTATTATTACGAGTTTTATATTATTAACAAGTCATCCGTGTTAAAATTAGCATAGTAATTGTGTTTCGTGTTTTTCACGCGTCACATTGTAATATACGGATTTTAGAACTTAAAAGAAGACAGACGAGAATAACGTTTCCGACACAGGTTTATATTATACTATATACATATGCCTAGTAGGTGTTATAATGCCTTTGAGATTTTTAAAAAATCATCACAACTCACTTTATATTACGTATAGTCTAGATATAGATATAGTCAGCAAATACATTATTATACACGCATATTAAAAGCGATAGTAAATTTACGGTGCGAGTCTATGAGAAATCGATAATCGCGAGTGTTTTGAACAAAACTACAATTAAATATTGAAACATAACCGTGAAATCAATGGGTGCGTGACATTCGCGGCGAATTACAAACCAATAATAATTATGTTATTGTCTTTCGACTTATACTGCATCCGCACTCGGTAAACACGCGTGCACACAACTCGTGTATTGTCTTTAAGTGAATGACTCGTACGCGGCGGCGGAGGTGCAACGGTAGTTTCCGTACACACCGTATACTAGGTATAGGTACGAATAAGTTCGACGACCTGGTATAGTTTTTATTTTAACCCCAAACCGAGACGGCGCGTTGCAGAGTGAGCGGACGAAAGAATTTCCGGTTTCGTTTTTTTTCTCTCTTTCCCAACGCCGTCGTGTCTTATATAATATTATTATTATTATTATCATCGTCCGATGTACAATGTCCGTGGCGGCGGCGGTGCGAAATAAAAAAGCGAATTTTTCGGTGGCCCACGCGCCCGGAAGAAGGCGTGCGGTTGCGTGGGACACCGCCGCCGCCGTCGTCGACGAAGGTTCGCGTCACGACCCGCCGCGAACACGATTTTGTCATTAGCCGTCATCCCGAACGTTTGTGTATTGTGTTGCGTGTGTGGAGAGTATTCCACCCGAACACAATGCGAAAACTCTTGAAAAACTATTATTATTATTATTATTATTACATGTCATGAGTGGTGCTCGCTCTCGTGCATCGCATCGTATTGTGTGGTATTCGCTTGTGTGTAAACGTTTTGACCGCGTCTTACGCGTGTCTGCGGTCGGACGCGCAGGTTAGGAGTGTTAGGACAAACGGACGGACGTTAAAAAAAAAAAAAAAAAAAGAAAGGCTAAAAGACAGCACGTGAAAATTGATATAAAATAAAAAGGCCGCGGGCGATTTTGGGGGAAATATGCAAATGGCGCGGGTCGGTCGTCATGACTACCGTGGTATGTGAACGCGCGTCTGTGTGCGTGTATAGGCGTGTATGCACGTGTGTGTGTGTGTGTGTGTGTGTGTGTAAGTAATAAGCGGGGCACGCCGTGTGATTGTGCTGCTCGGTTTTATGGGACACCCCCTCGCCATACTCGTACACACACACACACACTCGCACACAAACACTTCCCCTCTTCAAAATCGTGTCCCGCATTTCTCCCCTATAATATATATATATATAACGCCGTGCGGCCGAGCTCACCGCTACCGCGGTACTGGTGATGGTGGCGGTGGTTGCGGAGTTGGTGGTGACGGGTGGTGGTGGTCGATAGGTTTCGTCGCAGTGGTCAGGTCTCACTCCGGGCTTGTGCGTGCCCCTGTATATACGAATTATCTGCTGTCCCGAGTCCTGTCCTTGTATGACGTAACTTCACGGAATACACGACGAGTCCTTGCAGCCCTTAAAATATGAATATTACGTCTACCGCATCTTTGTATATAATGATAACTATGATATAATATTTACCGCACCCCCTCTTAATAATAACACTGTAAGTCGTGTAGCAATCGATTTTTCGTCACGGTATGATATATTGTTATACGTCATATAATACAACAGCTGAACGCAGCTTGTGTTATATAATATGATATAAGTACCATATTTGCGCGTGTCAGTATAATGTTATTATTATTATTATCTGAAGTACCGTTTCCGTAAAACTGCAGTAAAAGTACCCAAAATATTATAATATACCTACCACGTTGTTGTGACTGCTGCATACTCTAAAGAACCCTTTGAATTTTTAATTTGTTTGTTTTAGTTTAAATAACTTAATCCGACTACGAACGCTATATATTCTATGAAAAAAAATTATCACAAGTGTTGATTATATATACGATTTATATCATGTACATACTTAAACTTTGTTAATGATTTCGTAACTCTTTTTGTGCCTTTAATTTTTACACGTAATGATTGAACGATTTTTTTTTTACTTTTTACTCGAAAATAACATTTGCTTATTATATTATATGGATGCGATACCGTATTTACCTATAATATGTGATTTGTAATATTATTGTATCATTTTGTACGAGTTATAATACCTACGTAGGTATAATATTTTAAGATGTGTACCCAAACGGAAATGTATGTAAAATGTCATATTATAATGACTAACGATTCGAACACGATTAGTCATTTTTATTAGGCAGTTTGTTCAACCAATTATACTTTAAATTGCTATAAAAAAGAGAAAACGACTGCAGGTTTTCGATTTTTTTAATAGGTTCGTCCTTATACCTGTATAATGCTTATTCTTTAGTGTCTGCGAGCACTGCATTAACTCAAACAAATATATCAGTTACCAGTTTATCACGTAGGCTATAAACAAGCTCATTAAAACAAACTCAAAATGACAATGCACTGATATATACCTACCATTATACGTGTAATACTATATTATAATGTTAAAACATTTATAATCACAATTTTGTACGATAAAATAAAAACGTATTGTTCCATGCGACGTGTTTTTAATAACGTCATAACTAATACGACTTAATAATATTGCAAGTATATGACGGTTATTACTTATTTATACAATAATTAACAATTTACAATTATTATTATTATTATTAAGCGACTAGGCAAGTCGAAGGAATTCGTGACGTGTGCCTCGCGTTCATATACCGTGCAATAAAATATTATGCCTTTGTTATGACGTTTTTCGAAACAAATAAAAACCACCGAGTTTTACAGTGTTTGGTTCGTTTATCTTAATACACTATACATATTATATAACAGTGGCGAAATAACTGAGTAAATATTAAAATTTTTACAAATATAGCAGACAATAATATTATTATACTTTTCGACCGTCCGCGTGTATAAATAATATTTATAATCGTTGACATTTTTTACGGTCAAAAATCACTGAGCTCTTATTAAAAATTAATGAGAAATAAAATCGTCCTGTGTACATAATATAAAACTTTACATAATGTCTAAAAGTTTTTCCTTTGCCCGAGATGACTTCGTGCCGGGGAGTTTTGTCGTCATTATTCTGCCCTCGACGTGGTATCTTTCATCGGACAACTCACGCGATCTGCGCAAAGCAGCAATTCAACGTTTCGCCATGTGCCCATGTGTGCACGTATATATATATATATATATATATATATATATATATATAATACTGCATATTATACGTCATTATACGTGGATACCACGACTACAGTTGTCTTATCCCCTGTTTATCTCAAGTCCGTTTCTATTTCCGTTCCATTTATTTTTCCGAGATGGCTGCGGTATATTATAATAATATTACTATGCTGACTATAGGACCGGGGAAAAAAAAAAAGGAACAAAATAAAATACGGTGATACACATATAGCCGCAGATGTATCTACGATCTCCTTGGTTTTAGTGTACCTAACTCGGTCCAGGGAAAATCGGCGTCGGCTCTGTGAAACGATCCGCAACCTGCAGAAATGACAACCGCAAATCGCGGATTGGATTAAGGCATTCGGCATATTATAATTTTTAGCGTGGTTCAAACTAATTTTTAAACTTTCCCGATATTAACCGAGAACGATTCCTGAGATATTTATCGAAATCAGTCCAGTGGTTTTTTTAGTACGCAAGCTACAAACATTCATTTAGGTTTGAGATAGGTACCTATTTATAGTTTCTTTAATCGATGTGTAAATGCGACGATTCGACGCGTGATTCTTTACCTCATCTGCAGAGTAACTAATATGGTCACCATTTATAAACGAAAAAAAAATGTCGATTTTCATCTCGAATGTCAAAATTCTTGTCTAAGCACGTCTTTAAAATACACTTTTTTTAAAATCCTTTTTTATCGCACATGTAAATCACTATTTCAAATTTCAAGTTCATACGTTTTGTAGATTTTTAGATGAGAGATGAGTGAATGAGTGAGCGAGTGAGTGGTTTTTGGCATTTACATATTATTGTATTTTTGGCCAATGCGTTTTAATTATCAAACACGTTGAAAAACATATTATACACGTATGTAAATAATAATAATATAATATCAATAAAATAACATAATATATAGTATTTACATACGTTTACTTATCAAAGTCGTTGTGCGATTAAGTAATAAAAAATACAAAATAATATATGGCACATATATTTTCACCGCTCTAGCTATAATAGGATCTTGTTATTTTTTTAAATATAATATTCAAACATATAAAAAAAAATTAAGTTTTTTATTACATTAACTGACGATTCACAAATTACATAATAAATTTTACATTATACAGGTTAAGTATACTACTTTGTTTATTATTATTTCTTTTTTACGATGACGATAATCATGTGATTAATTTATGTATGCCTATAGATATTCAATAATAATTTACTAATTTACTAATGTAATCTGAACTTGGCCCCTTTTTTCGCTTAGAAATCGAAAGTCAAAAATCTTGTTTTATGTTAATAGTCATAGAATCTGTTTTCGGGTGTCATATATAAATATAAAAAACAAAATATATACGTATTATACGTTTTACATTATTATCTGATGTTATTTAAATACAATGATTTTCATTACTCGGATTAGGTAAGATTTTAAAATAAACTTGATTGACGTATTTATTTGAGGATTTTTCAACTATATTATATTTAAGTAATTCCATATATTATCTAAAAAAAGTAGGCACAATATTATTAAAAACGGTCATTTAAAATACCTAATATTATAGACATTAATTAAACATGACGTTTAATTTTATAGACGAAATTTTACGATGCATAAATAATATAAATTATGTACATACAAAATATATAGGTGATCTCCTTAATTAATAAAATAAATATAAAACGTGTGAATTACAATTAAAACACAACAAATGCTAAGAAATCTAACAAAATCAACAATTAGATATTTTACAAATATGAAATTAACTTTAACTTTAAACTTTAAGCCATATTCAATTGGTTCATGACGAATATAACAATATTCAACACATTGTTGATATAATGTATAATATGTGTATAATACTCAATTGAATTGAGTAGAATCAGTAAAGTACGCTTATAGTAAAACAATAGCAATATACGAAATGATGTATGAACAATAGAAACATTTGGCTAAATGTATATCATTTACTTATATTAACAATAATATATAAATACTTAAAGCACTCAGGCACATAAATCGTAATAGGACTTACTGTCCGCATATTTGAATAGATAAATATATATTTACTTTTGACGTGTGTACGCAGTCATGAAACTTTGTAAATTTGTAACAAAAACTGTAAAAAAATATAAAATTATACTTATTGTTTGGAAAAAAATATGGTTCGATTCACTTTTAAATACTTAATAATATTCATTTATCACGACGATATATTTTAATTATCGCTTCATGATCTTTTTTCAAAAAACTTAATGCTTATATAATATAGTTGGTATTAATTGATTTTTCTTCTTTTAAGGATTAATATACAACGGTCAATTAGCTTAAGATTTTATTATGCGATTCTCGTTAAACAAATTTCGTCAATGAAAAAAGGTCTTCGCTCAAACCAAACAATATTGTTGAACATTATATTTTAATATGTATGCAATAAACACGTGTTAGATACTCGTTATGCATAAATTTACGAATAATGTGTAGGTGTATAATATGTGTGTGGTGAATGGCAAATGATATGATATAATATTATTGCAACCATATAATGCCGTTATTTCCGGGGATCAATCGAAACAAATTATATGTGAAACCATCATCATTTTGGTTTAAAACGTTATAATATTATTTAAAATATGTATTTCATTGTATTATTTTGTTTCATCGTATACGTCCTATAATATATTATTGTCGTTGCGGGACGCCATTGCCCGTCCCGGTACCTATACAATTTTTTAGTCGTATTTAAAATTAAAGTAAAAGAACAAAATACAAAACGGGAAAATGTGAGCACGTGCTCGACTGTTTCCGAAGTATAAAGAACGAAAGAATGAAAAAAAAAAAAATACAAATACAAATACCTACAAACGACCGAGCACTTGTTAAGCTTGGTATTGACCTCGTCGCGCCGCCGCCGCCGCCGCCGCCGTCATTACTCGCGTACTCGTAAAATGGTATATGATAATAATTATAATAATAGTCTGTAATTCTCTACCATTATATCATAATACATGTTATATTGTATTACTTTTGATATATTATATTATGTTATAATAGAGAGTAGTACACTACGCGCCTACTAAAAATATTATATATTATAATAGTAGTTAAAATTACCTACTCGCCTGTATAATATTATGTAGACGATTCGTCGTCGTCTTTGTTTTTGTATAATATGTAATATTATAGTTGCCGACTTGCCGAGTCGTCCATCGACTTCGCTGCTGCCGCTGCTTAAGAGGGCGTAGTCTAAACGAAATAAATAAAAACCCGCGTGCACCCATATATTATAAACGTTATAATATATACGATATGTAATTCCAGAAGCCGCTTTTTTCCATTACGAATACTTCTATATATTGTTATTAAGTTTTTTTTTTAATTACTATAATACCGGCGCTCGGTACCTATCTCTCGGTATCTATATAATAATAATAATAATAATATTATATGTATAATAAACTATTATCATTATTATTAGATGTTATACGCGCGCGCGCACACACATAATATATGATTTTACATATTATTATTATTATTACGAGTATATATGTATATATATATATATATATATATATATATGTAGGTAGGCGGTTGTGCAGTCGTTGTTATTGGATTTTCTCGGCTACCGGATTGGGCGGCGGCGACGGCGAAAACGATTCTGAACGTAAAAATTACTAGACGCGTTTATATACAATATACACATATATATATATTATATTATGTACATAGCTGCTGTGACCGTGGTATAGTCGTGGTAAATGCGTTTAGTGTGTATGTATGTGTGTGCGTTAGTAGTCGCGCGGTGTACGAGATGAAAATATTAAATACGTTTGGCGGCGTGTGTATTCGATTTGCATAAACGACCGGCAATTGTCGGGGTCCAAGATTAATTCCGGTGGCAGTTGTCCGCTCGATAAATTACAACCGACCGGGGCAAAAGTGGTTTTTTAGGTATTCCGTACACAACAAATGGTTCACATGCGTAGGAACGACGACGACGACAACGACGATTATTCGCCTTATTATTATTTACCTTATTTACTTTAGTTTTTTTTTTTTTTTTGTTCCACCTTCCAATCTTCTTCCTCGTTCTCATGAATATGCAACGGCGACCGCGATAATACGGTTTTTTTTTTCAAACAATGTAGACAGACAGACATACACAGAGCACCGAACATGAACACACTCGTTCGACTATATGCATATATTATATGATAATAATATTATATTATTTTATAGGTATTATTATTGCGTACTTACACCGTAGTGCTCAGACCGAACCGAAGGCTATAACAATTTTTTTTTTTTAAATTGGACTAGACCGGCGTAATTTAATTCAATTTGGTATAGTAGACCGTGACTGCCAGTTCAATTTGAAAAAATTTTGACCAGACTGTATGGTTCCGATTGTAGTATAGTCCGGACCGATAATATAGCCATTCAGTATGATGAAATGACATAAATATAAATATTTATAATACAATATTGCCTGTAGTTGGTGTTTTTCGTTTAATTTTACGCATATTGTTAAAACAATAATTTTAATAGATCATAAGAATCGTGATAGATATTTTTTTGTTAAAGTCAAACTAAACCGAATTAAAATTAATACATTTGACTGGACCGAATTACTCCCAAATATTATTGAATCAGACTACACCAACGATTCGACTGTTTTCATATATTAGGCTCAGACCAAACCAGACTGATAGAGACCGGACAGTGCAAAGCATTAGGCCATAAGGGTTAAAATATATAATAACAATAATAATGAGTAACATTATCACATTCCTGCTTATTTTCCTACTGTTTGTGGTGTGACGACACTACGGAAAATATCAATTTCTATCGTCGTTTCGTATTACTTATATTATCTTTGCGCTCGTTTTCCGATAATTATAATATTACATTAATATTATGTTGCCCTTTCATAGATTTCCTACCTATTCGATAACCTCAAACTGACGTATAACACGTCACATATGCGTGCAGGTGGTTGTACGCGTATAATAATTAATTATATTTCAATAAAAATATATCGTTAACCGCAACCGCTGAATTGAGTTACAATAATGTATATTTATGCTTGGCAAAAGTTATCATCCACTAACTATTATAATTTATAACCTATATCTCCGGATAATTAGCAAATAATTTCTACTCGAATACTAAAAAAAATATTCATATAACTCCATTGATCGTTGTAAGCACTAAAATCTTATATTACGCGTATTCACAATATTTCATTTTATTAATATTGACATGTCGCTTTTCAATATACATGACACACTATATAATATAGGTAAGTACTTAACATAATATTATATTCTCTCATCATTCGTATAAAAATATACGTATAAAGTTAACAATTTTTATTAGTTAAAAAACATATTTTATGAAATGGTTTGTTTGCATGAACAATTGTTCTTGATGTGTTATTATTATGGCGCTGTAAAATTATTATTATTAAAAAAAAAAATAACATTTTATTTTCGACGAGTCGGGAATGTGCGTTTTGTTTTAATTTTACTGTTAGTTAAGCTTCTCACGTTTATCGTTGAACATTCGCCTTCACATACCTATGCGATTGGAAAGCTATACCAGCAGTAAGGGAATAATCGAAACGCGCATCCGAGTGTAGACAAAAGTAAAATCCTTATAACCGATTTACTGACCTTAAAATAATATAATATGACTAAGTTATACGATCAAACGTAAATTATAATATTTTTATTATTTTTTTTATATTTTTGTGTGCGCGTATTGTAGGTATGATATTGGAGCGTTAAACTATAATTTTTCATGCTCCAACGGTGGATAGAAACTGCAGGCTGCGTACACACACTATATTATAATATGTATTAAATTAAAAAGTAGGTTCATGTAGGTTTATCAAAGAAGTATATAATTTCGGATGCACTGGTGTGGAAATAATTTGTTGCGTCGCGATAGTATCAGTATTGTCTCCCACGGTAAAATTTGTCATAATTTAAAATAACTATTAGTGCGTCATGGTAAAGTTTGAAAAAAAAAACAAGGACGAGTCAAACGTCTTTTTATATAGGCAGTGATTTCATTAATAATTAATCGACCTAATATTATTATATAAGACGGTTAAATGACAACCTCTTTGACATAGACCTCATCCTCATATACCTGACAAAAACTAAATCAAGTTTTTATAATTACTTATTATTATATATTTATATAAACACGCAGATATTGGAATTCATACTTTGTTTTTATATTCAAGACGATCTATACACAACGATCTTTCTACTTCCTATTAAAATATGATATTATATAGGTTTTATAGAATCTATACTTACGCGTAATACATATATATAATATATATGTGCTATGTATATTATGTCGTTTATTTGGTTACCAACTTTTCCGTTAGCTGTATAGTTTGTTCTGAACGTTTTTGAATCACTTGTCGATTTGGTCCTTATTATAACCACGACTGACTGTAGCTGCAAGTGTTGCGTTGCACGGATTTACAATAATATTTACAATATCTACGGATTTATAATACAATATACTTGGGTACCGCACAAACTGTACTACAGGTTTTAAGCCCATTCGTAAGCGTTAATTTTTAAGAAGAAATCTATGATGAATTATTAAGAGCAGTGATGTAAAATATCATAAATTTAATTTTTGAGAAATTTCTGAATTGTATGGTAAAAATAAAAAAATTATTTTTATTAGTTTGCCTAAATATTAATTTATATATTCTTTATTTTTATTATGAACATTTTTTAGGAAATTTCCTGTGACCAGAAATGTCTCATTTACATCACTACTTGAGATATATCCGCTGTATATAATATGCGTTGTTTCGGTCTTACATATGCAAACGTACAGTACAGCAAATTTGAATTCTGCAGTTCTAATATTATGTGTATATAATAACCTGATAATAGAGTAAATTAACCAATTTTCATACTTTTAATGGTTTTTTATAATATTTAAATTTTTAAACAAGTAATGAGAATTTTTTAATTATGATATTTTACATATACCTTCACAAACTCAATTGAAAATTAAAATATCGAAAAAAAATACTGCAGATGATACCTATAAAATTCTTATCTTTGATAATAAATAAGTTCACTCATAATAACCATGTGGTTACCATCCAAAATTCAAACCGCTGATCACAGATTGACAAAATTGCACGGGAAACTTCTGACGGAGGCTAAAACTCTTGCAGACTTATCTGTCCATATAACGCGATGAGTGAGATGTGTACCTAAAACGTATAACGAAGATATTACAAAAAATGTACATAATTATATTATTATCACGCGAGTATTGTCGCTTTTCCAACGGTGCTGTAGCGATCCACACTCTTGAAAATCGGCAGTCGGCTGATATATATATATATAGTTCCATGTTACGACGCTTTGCGGGCGACGTACAAACTATATAATACACACACACATATATATACACACATCCGTGTAGTTTGCATATATGTTTGTACCTTAAAGTCTATATATATATATATAATATGTACCCACGCGGGAATACAAGCGGCTGCGGTTTCTAACGAGCGCTATTGTAAATACTTTGTAGCGAATATAATATCGTATATATATATATATTGTTTTACGTACAGTATATATATATATATATATGTATATGAGCCAAGAAAAAGATAAAACAAAAACTAACATCTGCCGGTTTCGCATTGTTTCTACCGCCGCCACGATAGGTTTTCTTCTATCGCACTCGGTCGCGTGTATTTACTATTTTTCACTCTCGTATACACTGCTCTTATTATAATAATATGTACACACCATCACAGTCCGGCGGCGTATATTACATTATGTTCTTTCGCGATTGTGGTTATTTTTCTCCTCGCGACGAACACATTTCGGCCGGAAAAAACAAAAGAAAGAACACGGAAAAAAAAAAAAAAACCAGTAAAAACGTGTACCCACCTAATATCGGAGTTTTGCGGTTCAGCACACCTATAACACGCGCACGCACGCACACACACACACACACACGCACACACTCGCTGGCCCTCGTTAAAGTTTCATTATTGTATTGCGGCGCCTCGACGGTAACGCACCGGCAAGCGAACGTTGAACCGACGGCGGCGGCGGCGGGCAACAATCGCGCGATGAGTGGCGTCGGCGCGGAACTATCTCGTCGTACTTTGCGCGTGTGCGCGTGACCTGTACACGTCGCGTACGAGTCGGATAGAAGCTCTTTCGGGGATAATGTCATGTGGGTGAAAAAAAAAAAAAAGAAATCCTTCGTGTGGGTAGGCTTCGGGGATTACCCCCCCCCCCCCCCCCGGGACCCGGCGCGCGCGGGTCGGCCGTTTGTACCTACACGTATACGTATGTTCGAGCGAAGCCTTTGAGCTAATGCGCGACCGCGGTATAGAGGCGCCGGGGAAATAATAATATATATTGTGTGTGGCTGCTGATGTGCCGCTGCCGGCGAATGTGTACGAGCGACAAATCCTTTGGCACAGTCGTCGTCACCGTCCCGCGGCGCGAAGTCAAGGTTGGACCATTACGCGGTTGACGCGTGTCCTGACTAGGTGCAGAGACGGCGGCGGCGGCGGCGGCGGCGGAGGAGGACGAAGGATTTTTCTCCTGCAAGTCACGTGCGCCGGGCGGGCACCGATGTCCTTCTTTTCGGTTCTCCACACACGCCGTATCCTTTTAATACCCGCGCACACGCAGCGCGAACGATCACGTGCTGCGCGTAATGACATCGTTACACGTGTGTGTCAATAAGGCCTGTCCGGTGATTAAGGCGGATCAAAATCGTATATATATCAGCCAATAGGAGTCGGCGGCGAGTGCTGGTCCGTATATTATTATTGCGTGTACAGCCGTGTCGTAACGATATAATATATCGTACCTGTACACCGTCGGCAGTGTAGAGGCGCAACATATTATTCGCAGTGGAATAACGTTTCAAAATTATTTCGATTTTTATCGCTCGTCGATTGCGCGAGATCGATCCGATTTTCGCGATAAAGGCGACGGCCGAGTCCGCGTGTATAATATTATAATACACTTACCGCACGGTCGTACGCACGCATGATAATAACATAATATCGCGTAGGTACGGTACCTATATATATTTTTTTTTTTTTTTTGTTTTCGCTTTTTCCGTATTACATATCATACGATCTTTGTTGGGTTAATTTCGTTATTTTTCCTCTTCTACCACTTCAAACAACAATGACCTTCAGTCCCCTCGGCGGCGGCGGACGTATACACATTATAGGCACTTATTATTATATTTAGCACCTCTCCGGCAGTGGTGGTAGATGTAATTATTGACTTTGAGCTTCTTTTCGAACGAGATAAAAAAAAAAAAAATATTTAAAAAAAACCGGCTATTTTCTTCACACACACACACGCACACAGTCGCACAAACAAGACGTGTTGTACGCGATTGTGTCGGGAGGGCATTGTTAATAAACGCCGCATTGTCTTCGATATTATATACGCACACGCACGCAGCCAGTCGTAATATGCGTACGGACAATGGGCGGGTAAATATGGGCTCATTGTGTTTGCACGAAGACGAAAACTAGAATATTTTGTAAACATCGGATACGTTATTGAGGATTTTTATGTGACTGGAATTCCATCGTCGTCGTCGTCGTCGTCGTCGCGTCAGCTGCCCGAGCCGCGACTTTCAGCATTCCTATATATATATATATCGTTCGCCCCGTGACGACCATCTATTGTGACGATGATGTGGACTGCGCGTCTTTCTGCCGTCGCATTATTATGTGGCTTTTATTCTCCAAAAACCCACGTACCTTAAAAAAAATACACCCCGAGGACCCGCGAGCACACGCACATACACGACCTAATAATTATAATATGTTATGCATAATTATTATGCGCGTTGTCTTTCGCCAATATTCTCGATCGCGATCGAGTGCTCGTCGACCAATCTATATTTGGATCGCGCGGGGGTCATCGATCTATTCGTTGGATATTATTATTTACATCGACACACTCTCGCACATTATATAATATTATATTGCGCTTGGAGATATTATATGCAGTCGTATTGTGTCACTCTATAAAACACATAGGTAGGTTAATTTTTTAGTTTTTTTTAAAAAGTCTCGTCATTGAAAATATCGTTGAAATTCACAACCCGTCTGGCGTACTATTAGAATGTTATCATTTGTTTGACATTGCGTAGTGATCGTGTATATTATGGACGAGTATGTGGTACACCGAAAATATTATCAAAAAAAAAAAAATGTGAAATTATGTTTTGTGATTATTCTATGTCAAAATATTATTTATTTAAAATAAGAGAAAAATACGTGAAAAAAAAAAGGTACCAGAGTAGTCGCACTCATCACTAATATATTACCGTATGGTAGGCAGGTTAATTTTTAAGTTTTTTACAGTCTCGTCATCGAAGAGATCGCTGAAATTCTCAACCCGTTCGGTGTAATATCAAAATATTATCATTTGTTTGATATTACGCAATGATCGTGTAAGTACATTATAACGTATATGGTACACTGCAGCAGCGGTCGTGTATGGACACTTAATGTTAATTTTTTTTTTTACCCGGACGACCGCGGTATAACGACCGGCGGTGGCGGCAGCGAGGTACACGTTATGTATTATTCAATAAATTATTAATGGACATAACGTTTTCCTCGACGAAATCCTAATAGTTTTTTTTTATTTCATCCGCGAAATGGATATATCCATTATCACAGCGACATCGCACAACCGCATTTCACCGATTATCTTGGCATAATTACCGGGAAATAAATAAATTAAGATGTACGTCTCGCGCCCACGTTCGGTCGTATATTTTATAAGTGCCGTTGCGATGTAAATGGCTTCGGAAACATATTTGATACTATATATTATAATATTAGCATATAAACACAACGACATTAAGCTACCTGTTTCTTTGGCGTCTTTGCGACTTGCTATTTCGTCCGTTCTGCTAAATTATAATCGCGAAATACATATTATTATATCAAAGGTACAAAATATGTACAATAAGCCGCACGCGTATTTGATACAAAACTACAAAACCGGCAAAGGCATTTAGGTTAGGTTTGTTATTTTTTACTTGACAATAATCTTATTGTGCACAATACATTTATGCGTAAATCGTCGATTTGCTGCAGTACGAATCGAAATATTCAATATGATGCGATGTTGACAATTGTATCAAAATATAATAAATTACCAAGTGCTTTCGTCTAGAATGTCTAAAATAAAATAATTACAATTTATTTTTGAAAAACTACAACATGATGAGAAAGAAAATAGCCACTGTTACCTGGTGAGTAGTTAATATAACGAACAGACAACGAACTATACAATATCGTACTTTACACGCAAATTTAATGAAAATTAATTTTAAGTTTTCATTAGACGGTGAAAATTTTTAGTAATTTAAATTTAAATAATATTAATAATTCATTGCGCCTAAGTACAATATTATATTTACTCGTAAACTGACGTTTTTTAAACGAAATTTTATATCCACATACGTTTTATATATTTTTTTAAATACTCCGGAGTATTTTGTTTTAATTTAAGGCGATTTATCCGTGTAGGGGTGGGGGTATTTTAA